>JAOVVF010000025.1:9687362-9701725 GCA_028565595.1 Duopalatinus emarginatus | reverse complement strand
ATCTATCTATCTATCTATCTATCTATCTATCTATCTATCTATCTATCTATCCCCAACCCCCAAGTCAAGTGAAAACCATTGATTATATTATTACACTGCCACCTGTCAAGGGGTGGAATATATTAACAGTCAGTTCTCAAAGCTGATATATTGTTAGCTGGAAAAATGCAAGCATGAGGATCAAAGTGACTTCGACTAGGACACAATTGTGATGGCTAGATGACTGGGCATTTCCAAAAGAGCAGGTCTTGTTGGATGTTCCCAGTACACAACAGTAAGTACCTACCAAAAGTGATACAAAGAAGGTCAACCAGCAACAGGGTCATAGACACCCAAGGCCCATTGATATGTGTACTGAGTGGAGGTTAGCCTATCTCGTCCAATCTCACAAAAGCTCCACAACAGGATCTGCTGCCTATACTATCTTGGTGTCCGATACCACAGCACATCTTTAGAGGTCTTGTAGAGTTCATGCCTTAACAGGTCAGAGTTGTTTTAGTGGCTGTTAAGTAGCTGGTTTTAATGCTTTGGCTTGGTGAATGTCGCTCCATTCTAACAGTCCACACTGACCGTGTCCATTTGGTCTGCAGGCATTCATTTTTCAGCACCATCTTCATTTTCTTTAGTGACTTTGCAAGGTGTGGCTTGATCAGGTTAAAGTCTGAAGTACTCCGAACACACCTGTTGAAGTCTAGACCAACTAGATAACTTCTTTTCCTACTTGGGGGGAAAAATCCTGTGTTTAAACACAATAGACACTTGCAGCAGTGGATATTACACAATATACCAGCTACCACCAGGAATGCTTTAGCATCCAGATTAAATATTTCAGCACGTTGTAACCGAGCCTCCTTCCCCGCTGCTTCAGGTCACCTCTCTCTCGGAACCCCTGCGTCTCTTTTGCAGCAGCCTCACATTTCTTAAATGCCAGCGTTTAACTCGTGTATGGCTGGAGATCATTCTAAACCTAGCGGCTGTAACATACCCAGGCGACATTTCTCATTCGTTGGGAAGCATGAGGTGTTTGGTAATGTTACAGGGTAAAGTCTGAAAAATATGACACACAACAACGTGTGGAACGTTAAAGTTCAAAGTCTTGGTTGACTCACCATTGAGTCGATACTTTTTTGATGTACATCAGTAAAACAACTGATTCGTTCTGAAAAGTGGTGGAACTTACACTTTTTGTTTCATTTGTCATTAAATTAGTTTTTTCTTATGGATTTGATTCAAGATCAATAGACATATTGTACATTGTTGCCAGAGCATTAATAATTTTACATTACATTTCTTGCTTTGAATGGAAACAAAGCAGTATGGTCAACGAATCTATATGAAAACGGTAATCTGTCCATTAAATAGACAAAGCATCAGCACACAGCACAGCAAACCTCACCCCAGCATGCAGAGGAACCCAACACAGCCCTGTTTTTTTAATTGAACTGACCTGGAACGGCATCTTATTTCACTACATCATCCCTAGTTAATCCTTCATTAAAATTTTATCACACTGTGCCACATCTACAGTCACTGTTCACTAACAATGCAAAAATATCACATCCATAACACTACATCATCTCAGTGTCTAACTAAAAAAAACTTTTAATGTTCATTCAGGCGCCTCCTGTAGGACGTTTTCTATATAAGTTGAAGCATTTCTTGAAAAAAAAAACATGCCATCAGATTTTCAGTTCCGGATTTGTTTTCTAAAACAGGAGCACTGACAATAGCTCCAGTTGTAATACAAATCACAGGTTACCATTAACATGCTCGTTCTAACGCTATTAATAATGCCACATAATCTAAGATTAACAATATGCAGATTACAGATTACAAATTAGAAATCATGAAATAGTCTCCAGTGTTGGTATAATGTAACAATCTGGAGTATTTTTGTAATATTTCCTGAGAGAGGTTGTAAAGGAATGAGTGTTTATAGCTGCTATATTCAGAAGTGGGTAGTAACGCACTACATTTAGTCTGTTACGTTTACTTAAGTAACTTTTTGAATAAATTGTACTTATAAGAGTAGTTTTAACGCAGCATATATTTAATTTTACCTACAAAGTTTATTTGTAAAGAAGCTGTACTTTTACTCCGTTACGTTGAGCTACATTCTGCTCGCTACTCGCTACTTATTTTTTATCGATCCGTCCAATGCACCATCTCTTTGTTTAGTTTTCCGACAGAGGCTCTGTCACATGACTGCGTCTCACCAATCAAATGTAGCCACTAGCGACGTTTGACTCTGTTTTGCCAATCAGAGTCGTCACAAATCCCTGTGGCAAACACAGGCTGCAAAACAGCACAAAAGCACAGTACAATGACAAAGACAACAGCATGTGTTTCGCAACAACCGGAAGTTGATTTAATTTATGTAATTTTGTAAAGATTTAATTTATTATTGTTTTAGTTGTATAAGAGATATTCTCTGCCTCTGTATTTGTGCATTGCTGTTTTATATTTTTCTGCATTCAGGGGTATTATTTCACGTCCTGATTATTGAACAAAGCGGTTATTTTTTCCTTTAACTTGAGTCATATTATTCCAAAGTAACACTACTCTTACTTAAGTACAATTTTTACTACTCTACCCACCTCTGGCTATAACATTAATAAAGAAATTAGAAATGATTAATATCCTTGCTTTTTTTCCTTATTGAATATACAGTATGTGAGGAATAGTACAGGATATACTATTAGTGCTTTCTACGGAGGTTCTGTTTCTATAAGGGAAGCGTTTGTAGTAACACGGGGCTTTTAGGTGCTAGACAGAACAGTTTTCACTCTGCAAGCTGTTCCGAGTTCAAATATATCCTGCACTTGAATGAAGGCACATGCTGGTCATAATGAAGATGACTATATACAGTATATGCAGACCGATCATCCATAACATTAACACCACATCAAAACCAGAGACAGGTGAAGTGTATAAAAATGAAAAATCAAAACTGTGTTGGAAGTAGGAAAAATGGGCAAGTGTAAGGACCTGAGTAACTTTAACAAGGTCCAAATTGTGGCGGTTAGATGACAGGGTCTGAGCAGCAGGTCTTGTGAGGTGTTCCAAGTATGTAGTGGATAATACCTACCAAAAGTGGTCAGATGAAGGAAAAAAACAGTGAACCTAACATTAGCACCCAAGGCTCACTGACGTGCGTCAAGGCTAGTTTGTCTAGTCTGATTCACAGAAGGATCCCATATTTTAGTCCCTGATAATATGGCTCATATCTTGGTCCCAGATACCACAGCACCTTCTGAGGTCTTGTGGAGTCCATGCATTGATATAATATACGCATATGCACATGAGAGAGAGAGAGAGAGAGAGAGAGAGAGAGAGTGTAGCTTAACAGCAGTACAGTATGGCAGTAGGGAATACAGCATTTTTTCTGTTCACCCAGTAGGGGCTGCAGGTTCACTGGAGAAAAGCTCTGGTATTACATTATAGAAAGATGATGCATAATAATTCAGCCTTTATGATGGGGGGATAAAATGAATGTAAATGAGTATTATACACTCTGCAGCCATTTAACCCCCCCTTTTGATCCCTGCTCACACATTCAATTATCCGAACAGCTGAAATAGCCACTCTTTACAACCATAGAATGCAAGAAAAGTACCTCAGAATGTACAACACACATAACCTTGAGGCAGTTAGGCTATGATAACAGATGAGAACATCAGGTTGCACTGCTGTCAGCCAAAAAATGTTGAGCAAAACATGGACCACTGAAGACTGGAAAAAGACCAGATGATATGTCAGGTCCAGTGGCTGGTAAGTGTTTATATGTAATTCTTTTTACAACTAATGTTTCTTGTTATGACTGGTTTAAAATAGCTGTAAAAGAAATATCTTGTAATTGTATACTGTACAAATTTACAGTTATGTTAGCTTTTACACTATTGCAAGGTACTTGCAAAGCCACTTGTATAATAGAATTGATTTCAACTCTATTCCCAACTTAGATCCCAGAACATCAGAAAAATCTTATTTATGATTCAGCCAATCAAATGGTTTTATGATACTGTAAAAGTTGGTTGGTTGGATTTTAAAATGTGAATCTCTGAACACTAAAATAAAACCATTTGAATTTCAAGGTTATTACTGAAAACGATTTAGACCATGGATTAGAAATGATTTAATTTTCATTTTGGTTCATTTTGAACATAAACTATTTACTTAATACACACTAGCCAGTCCACCCATATGCTCACTCACAGCTAGGTACAATTTAGAGTCACCAGTCCACATAATGGCATACTTTTTGAATACTCTTCTTGGGTTTCATCTGGGAGATCCAGTTTCCTCCCACTGTCAATGTGTGTATGTGTGTTTGTCTTATAATAGACTGGCAACCTGTCCAGGGCTTTTCCCTACCTTTTGCTTAACGAGTGCTTATGTCAGTTATGGTTATAGCAGAAGGGCTTCAGCTTCAACTTTGGGTGTAAACTCTGATTTAATTTATGGTCATGTCTGTCATCCAGCAGTCATCTGGATTTGCGCAGTACCCATAAATCAGTCATCCACCAAAACTATGCCACTTCTCTGCAGAAAGCCTAAAAGCAAAGAAGGAAGTTTCGCAATGCTATGGTTTCCCTTTTAATGAGTAAGCACTTCCACCCTACTCTCCTTAAGCATTCACATCACTTTAGTCTCTTTGTTGTAACAAACACAACCACCAAATCAATGTAAAGATCAGTTTCAATATTTACCCTTATGATGGATGCAACATCAACAAATACATGCATAGACCTTTTCAGTAGAAATAATTTTATTATTAAAAAAAAAGAAAGTGTAAACGTTTGCATTTATATGCACCAACAAATATTCGTCTTACTAAATCTTTATCTATAAAGCCTTACGGAAGCTCCAGGCTTCCTTGATGTTCCAGCATCATTAGTGGAATTAGTCTGTAAAAGAAAACACTATAATTTTAAATTAATTTTAAAATTATGCAACATGTTGACTAGGTTTTATCAGGGTTGATAAAAGGTAAGTTGCTAACTCAAGGGTACATTAAGTTGCTACAGTTCTCAGCTCTTTTCTCTTCACCTTAATAGACCATGTTGATTTATCCTTTATGTCCTGACCCAGTCTCTGGAGGCATCTTGCCTTCTAGCTTCTTTCATGGTCAGATTATTGTGTGAATGGAGTATGAAGTCTTTCTTGTTTTGGTTCTTGGTAGTAATTTGTCTGTATTGTCCTCAAGCTTTGCCCAGAGTCTAATCACTGGAATCTGGCCATTCAATCACAGTGTTTCATTTGTGGTGTAGGATGGATTTCGCACTCCCTCGCCATCCACTTGCCCATTCTTCCTACCCCTCTTCCGTCTCCACAGCAACACCACAACCAACACCAAGGCTAGCACCAGAAGGCAGATGACTCCACCAATGACCGCTGACTGCATCACCCGACTAGACTTATTCGGTTCAAAGACCGCACATGATGTTTCTGATTCAGTGCTGATTCCAGCATTGTTCACTGCCACCACACAAACTCGTGACCCAACCTTTACTCCCTGAACCGACCCAGTACGAGATAAATTGCTAAAATTGTTTGCCGTGTGACCATCTCCTGTGATCACCTTATATAAAGTGACGGTGGATTGTGGTGCACACCAGTGGACCTCCACCAATCCAGATGCTCCCTGTTTTAACTCTTTGATTTCTGGAGCAGCAGGCAGGTCATCCGGACCAGAAATTCCAGGACAGTAGCACTTAGTTTGGGTGGCAATCACAGAACAGGGAACCTTGGGAACCACACAGGGGTCGTATTCACACTCTCTGGGTGTGAACTGAGGGGTAGTGGCCCCAGCATCTTCAGGGACTTTTGAAATGGGATTGTGTGTTTCTTCATCATAGTCATCAGGTACACCAATGTAGCGGATGTGGGTTTTTGTGACAGGAGGTTGAGATGCTAATGGGTTCACAGAGGCGGGGAACAGAACGTCCACCAATGAAGCTAGCAGGAGGAGTGTAAAGGTGTGCATCTTGATTCTGTAAAAAATATGAAGGCAAACGTTAGAGTGATGTCTAGCCAAATATTTGTCTTAATAATGAGTGGTCCTAGTACAGGTCCTGGTTCTGATAATTAGCTTAGTATTCTAGGAATCAGTCAACTTTGTACAGTTTGTAACAGCCACCTAACTCCAGCCATGTTGCTGGAGCTTCATGCCTGTTCCATTTGGTTAGCAAACCAATGCAAAATAATATACTACAAAGTCAATATATAGTGATGTATAGATATATTTTTACTATATTTGTATAGAGGCAGCTGTCGGCTTGGGATTAAGAAGGTTGCAGGCTTGACTTCCCCCCTAAAACTGACATGAAACGACTGAAGTGCCCTTAAGCAAGGCACCTAAACCCCAATTTGGTTCTTGGCACTGTGGATTGTAGCTGCTAACTGCCCCTAATGTGTGTGTTTCTCTGCACAAATTGATTAAATGTGGAGGCCAAATTTTTCTGTGTGCAAGCACTGTAGGTCAATGAGTGGTTCACTGTAGTATGCAGTAGAATGTAGAATGTTAGCAGAAGTTCACAGTTCACAGTTCCTACGACAATAAAGCTGGCTAATGTACAACACTCCTTCTAGTAATGACAGTGCTTGGGAACCCAAGATGAATGCATATAGTCTCAGAAATTCATCCATTCATTCATCCTGAGCAACCTTTTTTTTCCTTGTCAGGGTTGTGAAATCTGCCGCCAATCCCACTAACCCTGGGAGCAAGGGTGTCTTTTGTCTCTTAAGTACCTTTGATCTGGAAGCATGACTATAGTCTAGCTTCAAAAACCAAATAAAGGTACATACTGATAAAAGAAAAATACAAATACAAAGAGTTCAAAAGATGTACCCCTACTGAGACCACTCCAGCAACGATGAAAAGTACAGTCTGGTAGCTTTATTTGTGAGCACATATCATGTCGTGTCATGTCACGTCATGTTGCTGAGAAACCGCAAAACACTCTGTCCTGAAAACTTTCCAACAGCCTAACCTCTAACTGGTACAACGCGTTAACCCAAAAATGCCTGACAGAAAATGAACAAAAAATGAACACTGACCAGGTCAGATTCATTCAACATGCTGTTGTATTAATAATGCTAATAAAAATGAAACCCACCTAGAAACAAAGGGACTAATAGAACGTTGGCTTATTTATTTGTTTGTTTATTTTTCATGTTTCCACCTGTCCTTGGTTCTTGTAATCGGCTTCTTGTAAACCTCATCAAAAGCAGCATGATGTTATTCTGATGATGTTTGAGCCATACCCACCCCGGCCCCTGGATTAACTTACTGTCAGCTGTTGGCTGTACATTTGGGATAACTTGTCTCTGCTCCCATACATGGTCTTACATAAGTCTCTCTTTCTCTTTCTCTCTCCCTCTCTCTCTCTCACAGACACCCAGTAAACATTCGGGTCTATTCTTACTCAAGACTTTATCCCAGAGGTCTGTTTCTGTGGGAACCTGGCTATGCCACATGGGTACGGGACTTTTGGGGGGGATGTGGGTTTGAATATTCATTAGTATCAAAGCCATTCATCTCCAGCCTTCAGCCTTTCTGAAGCTGTAAAATCAGTTCGCTCACTGAATTATGGGTAAGCAACGGGACTGTTCTCAACACCCCACTTAACCAATGTGACCACAGCACATGTTTTTTTTTTTTAAATAATCTTACTAAGAATGTCCTTCTCACCAGGGCACATACACAACTTTTTTCAGTTCAGAAAAGTGGCTTGGTTCAGACCAGAATTAACAAATATTTCCAGAACATTTGAAACTAAAATTTCTTTAGAGGAACTGTAGGCTTATTTCATTTTACTCTTATCCAGTTCCATCATGTTTAGGTGTGATTTAGATTAATAAAAAAAAGTGCACTTGATCTACTCTTCTGGCACATCAATATGTTACAGTGGAACGGTTAAAAAATGCTGAACCATTATGACATAAATGACATCATTATTCATGCTACTGGTAGCATAACGTCATGAAGACACAGTTCGAGTTGTTGGAATTTGGTTCCCTATTAGTAAGGTGGTGGTAAAATTTCATAGTAAATGTATCATTAATCGCCCATTAAACAGGAATTAAAACACAATGGGGCGTGCTGTCATAGGAAAATTATTTATAACTTTATGACTAGTGATGCACCCAAAATGAATTAAAGAACAAAGCTTGGTTCAATACACTTTCTTAATATAAGAACTAGAACCGGAGCGATACTGAACTCCTGCTATGCTACCTGTCAAACCCAAATTGATGCGTCTTCAAAGCCTGGCATTTTGAAACAGCGAGAATGCTATAAAACGCTACAGAAATACCAATAGTGTTGATTATCAGGTTCTTTCTGTTTTAGATTCTCAGTTATTGTTGAGTCTCTTTAATGGACTGGCATTATATAACAAAATGTGTTTTATATTCAGGGTTTTTGTAGCTTTAGGTTTAGGTTCAATTAGGAGAACGAAATGATGAAATAATATTCATGCTTTGTGAGTTGAAGTTCAGGAATAAAAAGCTCCACACTAAAAAGAAATGAAAGACGTACCTCTGGATAGTGAAGTCCTTCTGTTCTCTTAGTATTTGTTCTCCAACCGTCTCTCACTCCTTTGCTGGTGCTCTTCTCAGTAGAGAACTTGTTTCACCGCATCCTCTTTTTGTTCCCACCAAGAAGTGTCCCCTCCCTCTCAACAGCCCCCCTCCTTTTTTTTTTTTTTACCTCCTCCTCATCCATGACTCTTTCTCCCTGCCCTCTCCCTTTTTTGGCATTGAGGGTGCATTGAGCACTGCTGAATAAATTCCCTTTAGTAAGTAAGACATGTTCGAACACATCTAAAACTGTGTGTGTGTGCATGTGTGTGTGTGAGACAATTGTTACAGAAGTCAGCCGGAAATCACAACTCCTCGTTTTTATTTATTTAAGCTTGGTAGACACTGTGTGTCTAGGTATAAGTGTAGAAGTGCTTCAACTGACCGTGTCCTTAGGATCACGTCTGTGTATGGAGTACAGACATGATCCAAATCTGTAAACACATCTCCATGGCAATCTGTCTCACTGACGCGCCAGTGACACAAAAGGTGGGACATGTGAATCTACTGACACATGGGTTGAAATTTGTTTTTATTGCACAGTTAGCTTTGACCAATCAAATAAACAAAGATGTTCTTACAAGACAGTTTGCTGCTGTGAGGCAAGTTTTCTTTCGTTGTGCAAACAAACATATTTTTTACTAACCCGTATACAGCTGCCTTAGGAGCGTCAATTACATAACGTATAAAACACTTAGGAGCATGCTGCTTTAGAAAAATAAATACGTGTTTTTATACAATAAAGTGGTTACAAACACTGCAGACGCTTAGATTCACAATATCAATGACTGCACATTGTTTTTTTTTATTACGAATATGTATTTACAATAAGTTTATTATCAGGCTCAGTTTATGTAGCGGGTCCACACTACAAAAAATAATAGAAATTAGTATTAGGATGAGTATGTTAATAAAAAAGTGTTTTGAATTACATTTGGAATTAAATCAGAGCTGCTGTTTTAAACAATCACAGTCGCAAATTCAAGACCACTGTGGCTTAAAGGCATTCCATCACAGGTGTCCGTTTTTATTCAAGAATTCAAAAACCCAATCCCAACCTTGGGCCCACATATGCGCAGTTCATTCATAAAGCAGTTTTTTTTTTTTTTCCTGAAATGGTGGCAGCTCTTGCTTAGTTGTGGTTTGTGGTGGTTTGTTATTTAAAATGAAACTAAAGTTCATACACATCTGCATGAGTCATGCACCATCCCGACGAAACAGACATCTGTGATAACAGTAAGACAAAACACACATCCTCATAAAAATTTCAACATCGACACCCGCAGAGTGCGCACGTCTTTTTTGTCTGATTTTCAGTTCTTCTGTGTCCACAGGTTCCAGTAATTCAGACTGTGGAATTCAATCCTTGTGCTCGTTCTTAACCTGTGGTCAGGTTGAATTGAGGAGAAATTGCTGTGGTATAAGAGGAATGAAACACATTGTCATAGGAAAACATTCAACTTCGGATGGTAACAGTAAATGCCTTCATTCAGTACTGCCTTCACGCCTGCCTTCATTTTTTTACATTGAGTTTCATGTGGTAATGGCCACTGGTTGTAAGGATATAGTAGAGGTGCTGAAAAAACGAATCACGATTCCTAGTTCTGGTGATTCTGAATTGATTCAAAATGCCCAAAAATTGATTTTAAAATGCATTTAAGTTTTAAAGTTTTAATGTTTTGCTGCTCCTACTCCTGAGTGTACTGCATATCGCATTAGAAGAGGCCGTCTAGGCCACTGTACAGCAAGCTAGTCAGCCAGCTCTCTTGCTAGTTCCTTGGTAGAATGACCTTTATGTTTACTTTTATATTAATATATTTCGAATTATTTGTTCATTGATAGAACTTAAAAGTTTGTGTTTATATTTTTATTTAAGAAAAAGCCTGGCAGCTAAACTAACATAATATTGGTCATTTAAGTTACAAAATGTTATGCATTTTATCCTATTTTTGGTATAAAAAGATTTGATACAGTAAGGAACCTACAAGTATTATTTTTTTTTATCATGTCAATCACATAATTTAAACAAAATTTACAGACCATTTGAATAGAAAAATCGTTCCTCATTTAAAAATCGATTCTGAATCGAATTGTGACCCCAAAAATTGGAATAGAATCATCAGACACTGAGAGTTTCACACCCCTAAGACATAGGCATAATTAGAGTCATAAAATTTAGTGTTGACATGCAGGTAGGGACCTGAATTTCTGCATACATAAACTATTGTCCTAGTATTGCTTTCATCCCAAATTTTATTTACTTATTTACTATTTAATTTAAGATTACTTTTGTAAAACAGCAATGTTCATTTACAAATGTACATGTAACATTAACATTGAAAACTACTAGAGAAATGTTAGCTTAGAGTAGAAATTGACACCTTAGACATAAGTTCATTCCATGTTTCACAGTTCAGTTCAGTCTTTTCTGTGGTATTATAGAAATGGGTTGAGGTACACCATTCAATGATGAAAGATAACTCTGGGCACCACTTCCATGTGTTCTTGTTCTTCTACATCGATTGTTATATGGGTGTAATTATTCCAACCAGAATTGAAACTGTGTTGTCCTCACAGGCTTCTATAGGCATGTAAGATATATACTTTTTTATGGTAACTGGTCAGTGGCACATCCTAGGAACTTAAAGGAACTTAACTTATGAAGACGAACCTATTGGTAAATAATGTATAGGATGCAACTAGTACTACAACCATTGTTTAACATGCTATAAAAATATATATGTCTTGCATCTTAAAAACAGCACATATTACCCTATTTAAAATGTGAAATTTAACTGAAAGCTCTAGCTTTTGAATTGTTTGTAATAAAGAACTAGTGGTTTTATGCCACATCTAGCATAGTACAAGATAATACAAATAAAAGAAAACTGAGGTGCAGTGTATAGTGTCGATCCTATACCAAGTGGATCCATTACCCTCCTAGGTGTACTTATTTTAATAGTTACACATTATTCATTACAACACTGTACTTTTTAGGACTAAAAAGACTATTTATGAAAACTGCTAGACTTATTTGACTGTTAAACTTATTTGAACAATTTTTGCCTATGTAGCATGGAATTAACCTGTTAGCAGAAATAGTTTGAAGGATATTTGAGTGAGTTTGTATATGGCAGCGCGAGACTTAGGCTGAAATTTGTCTCCTTGGATACATGCCATTTCTCATGCTCACTTTGCCAGTAAGCTCATAACCAGTTCCTTGTTTATTACCAAGAAACACCACTGACATGACAGAGCTTGATCCATGTAATTTTAATAGTATGTTCTGAACAACAAACATTAGTGCAAGCTTAAGAACATGTGAACTCATCCACGGTTTCAGGCACACTTCGTTCTTCTCAGCTAGTATGCACAGTGCTTGTATTAAAACACTCTATAGGACCTATGGCTATAAAATGGTATTTGCTTTCGTCTGGTTTGTCTGGTGTTGCAGACATCTATAGCTGCTAAAATCACAATTTGTATAGTTTACATTTCTTACAGTTTACATAGGCAAAAGATGATGGTGGTTTCATGATGACTGAAGGCAGCTCCTCTGAATATTTGCATATTATATCATAATGCCCACCTCCATACTCCACACACTGTGGGTGTGGTGATCTTGAGATCATAGAAGCAAACCATTTTATATCCAAATATGGCAGGCTGAGTTATTGTCAAAGAGTTTGATTTTTGTCCTGTCTGATTTGTCTGAAGTGCTTCATTTGTTTTAGGAGTTTTGAGTGAAATCTTTCCAACCCAGGGCAACAATGTTTATAATGACACCATGTGCAACTTTTATATAATGACCTTTATATATATAATTTTACTAAAGTTTCCAAATACATTTCAAAAGACATCACATAGATATACACTGAAGTACTAGATTGTTTCTAATTGGACCACACACACATATTAAAAGATGCCAAATTACAGTTAGAGGAACACTCATATTTTGGGGTTCTGCCATTCCCACCTAAGTCACCGGATCTCAATGTTATCGAATGCATCTGGGATGCCAGGTAACAAGCTGTGGAACACAGAATTCCTACACCTCAGAATACAACAGATTTGTGGATCGTTCTGCAGGAAGTATCTACCAAGCCTAACAAGTATTAGACCAGTGTACCACTTTTCTGGTACTTTAGTCTATTCACTGGAAATTGTAAGGACTTTCAACCCCTCTCCCAGCAGCAGGACGAAATGGCCAGCTCCAGCATTCCATATCCCAACCATTTTCAGTAGCCTGAGTTTTAGTTAGTTTTTTCTACCTTTCTTGAATTTTGTCCTGCCACTAAAAGCCTTTGCATATCGCCTGACTCTGCCTGTTTCAAGTGTCTGTCCACTTCAGCCCTAGCCGAAATACACATATAAATTACAAACCTGAATGCACTAATACCAGCAATATATTAAAGCCTAATATATTTATATTAGGTATACTAAAATGGTAGTGTACTAAAAGGAAAAAATGCTACACAGTATACTGAGTAAAGAATAAACCACCTGAGGGAGGTTTTCAGAAGATAATACTTCAAGGACTGGCACGATCTGGGCCAAAGTTAATTATTTTCCAGTAACCAAACATTTTTTTTCCGTGCAATTATCACAGCAATTTGCCAAGGATTAAAATGACTACTGGTTAAAGAATGACATGCTTTTTATTTGCTTATAGTAACATTACATATTAATGATCTACTAGCATGTAGAAGATCTTGTTATATAGTTAGTTAGTAATAATGCCTAAACATTTTACAACTCAGAGCTAATCTGTAATATGTACTGTATATAGACACGCTGTATATATATATACAATATGTATATGGTAAAGGCCTAAAGTTTTCTAAAAGGAGAGTCCATTTGATAACATGCTAGCAAAATTCCCCTAGTTATGCTTCCCGGACCTCGCTTGCGTAGAGAATCATATTGTGTCTTTTAACTATAGACGGTATGCTTCAGTTTTTATGTGTTATGGTTAACTTGCAGAATAAGAACACTTGTATCCATGGGCTAAGGCAGCATGTGGGTTGACCTTCATGTCAGAACAGGCACTAGCCTACCCGCATTCTCATGTTTTGCTCCGAGACACATGCACATAAAAGAAGTCTGCTGTGCCTGCTTTCCTCTCATTATCTATGTTGCATAATGTCTGATTTCCACTATCTATCCCTCGATCGCCATTCTCTCACTTTCTTAGTCTTTCTCAGTCACTTGTCTGTGTCCTCGACTAGGATTAGAAGAAGTCACACAGATATAAATAGCATGACTTTTTCACCTTTGGCTTACTCACATTCCAGGATCCCATTTTAGGACCGGATGAGAAATCTTGTTTATCTTGACTTACTGACTTCAAGACATTATTATGCAGTAAACCTATAACGTATTTGTACTTTCTATTTATTTTATCATAATCAAATCAAATATTGTTTATTAGTAGATTGTCAGAAGAAATGTTCACATCAGATCCTACTGATTTTAAGAGTTAAGGAATCCATTCAGCCCATATAGTCATCAACAAGGTATGCACATAATCCCACAATCCCCTAATGCTATTTGGTTTAACAGTTTAGAAAAGTACTGCCGACACATGATTAACTAGGAAAGAATCTGGAGCATGTTACCAGAGGAGACTCGGGCAAATGCTGGATTTGCATAAAGTAAACAAATAAATGCTTATATTACTGGTCTTTTATTTTTTTTAGTAACTGCTAATTCACAGGCAGATGCTCTATATAATATAAGACTGTTATTAATTATCTTTTCAAATATTGAAATAATTTATA
>JAOVVF010000025.1:9658513-9674353 GCA_028565595.1 Duopalatinus emarginatus | reverse complement strand
TGACAAAACATTTTAGATTTCTAAATGTTATTGAAAATTGATGTTACAGAAAAAATTTCAATGTTAGTAAAGAAATTATTTAAATACAATGTAATATATGATCCGTGTGGTTAATTGAAATGTATCTTCATAACTTTATTAAATTGAGCTGATGCAGTAGACAGGGTTGGATAAAGAAATCATAATAAATACCTGAACATTCATGTTCAAATTATTCATGATCTTTCTTTATGTTTTATTATTTTTTATTAGATCTACTTTATTATTTCAAGGACAGACAGAGGAATGGAAGGCAGTTGTTCGTGTCTCCTATGTGGCCGTCAGAGCACATCAGTCAGTTTTACTGGGTCACTCTCTCTGCCCCTGCCTCCAGCTCTTTTCTCTGTTTTGCTCTCCCCCCCCCCCCTCGCCCCACTCTGATCTGGTCCTGATTCTTTTTTTTCTGATTAGACTGCTTGAGCCCTTGAGCTAGTAGTGATGGAGACAGACGAGGAGAGAGAGAGGAATTAGGGTGGACGTAGAGAAAGGAAATAAAGGGAGAAGACGCAGGGGGAGTAAAAAAGTGGGGGAGTAAGTCATAGTGAACAATGAAAGAGTGACAGAGTAAATGAGTGGGGGAAGGTAAAAGGACGAGTGATGACGGCCATGAATGAGAAAAAGAGAATAAGGGATTAGAGTGATGTATAGAATAACGAGAAAGTGTCTGTTGTAATTGTGAGTAATAGCGATGCGTTTATGTGCTAGCGTTTATAATGCGAGGGTGTCAGAAAGTGTGACATGCAAAAGAAAGGTGTGTTAAAAACCCTATTATGATTGTTGCTATATGCTGTAATTATAGGCACCTGTTCTCCAGTCCATTGTTAGCTTTTTTGTTAGATTTTTGGCACGCCACAGCTGCCCCAAGTGTTGCTTTTGCAATCAAAACAGGAAGTCAGGCATTATAAAGTTGACCTTTTTCCATACAGATTACGTTCAATAAGTACCTTAGATTACGGCATCTGGAGACCAATCGGAACGAAAGGTATTTTTGACATGCATAAGGCTGGGCGATATTACGATATATATTATGTGACGATAGAAAAACGTCTATCGTTTAATATTATGCTTTGTTGTCTGTATTGTTGTGTCGCAAAATACACACTTTAAGGCGGCGCACGCACAGACATGTAGGAGCCTGTACCTAAATGGTTCATGTATCTTTTGGTCATTCGATTTTTAATTCAGAAATAGAAGTTTAAAAATGACAAGGCCATTGTTAAAGCAACTTGAGGCGTGTAAAACAGACCCAGACGGACCATACGGCAGAAAATATCTTTAATTGTTTGCCTTTGAATAATTCAGTGTATAGAAATTATTTTTTTTATGTGGTCATTTTATTTTTAAAAAATCACTGAATTTACCGACAACATGTTTTATCGTGATGTGTATCGTTATCAGGGTATGAAATTTTGGTCATATCGCACAGCCCTATGCAGCGATATGTGCCACGAATACAGTTTGTGGCGGTATGTCGGGGCAGTGGATCAGGCTGTTGCCTCGCAACAAAAAGCATGGGATTGATTCCTGGTGAAAAGTTTCTTTCTGTTTATAGTTTGCATGTTCTCACCATGTCTGTTTGGGTTTCCCCAGGGAAATCCCGTTTCCCCCAAAGACATGCAGTTGGAGATACCGAAATTGTCCGTAGGTGCGTGTTTGAATGCGTCTGCTCTGTGATGGACTGGCGACCTGTCCAGGGAATATCTCACTAGCACTTTTATATACTAACGGCTTCTGAAAACAGGATGCATAATATTAATATATATCTACATCATGGGGCCATTCCTATTGTAGTACATCTTGAGCACAAATAAGATCACTGTTAGTTTTCGGTATAAAAAAACTGGATTGGCAGCCGTGAGCGGTGCAGCCGTCCAACACTGAAATGAAACCTACAGCAATAACATGCACCCTTTTTTTTCATTTTCATGGAGGAAAGAAAATAATCTGCGAGTTAATAATCAGAGGAATGTCTAATGCCTGCTGGATTTAGGAGGGCAGAATCCTCTTTCACACACACACACACACACACACACACACACACACACACACACAATAACCTCACCTCAGGTTTCCCTTTTCCTCAATTGTTCTAAATTCCCATAAGAACCTCAACCAGAGATTCCTAAACTGCAAAGGCAACAAACAAAGAACAACCGAAAATGTGTGTGTGTGCGTGTGCGCGTGTGTGTGTGTGTGTGTGTGTGTGAATAACGGAAAACATCTGTCAGGTGGTAAGAGCTGTGTTTAATTGACACATTTCCCTCCTTCTCCTGCTCCTGTAAATGTGTTAAAGTGTGTTTTTTTGCTAATGGTACACCTGGGGCTAGTGAAAAAAAGTAAAACATCAAACACACACACACACACACACACATACACACACACCAGACAAATCCACCCCTATGCATACACACATTAGATATATGTTACCTGATACATGGGTGCACATATGAAAATGCATGTCACAATGTACGTCAGACAAGTAATCCTACACGCACACACACAAAACATGCGTATTTATATATATATACATACCACTCAGCAGTAAAAACATTACAGTAGCACCAAGTGAACAATCAGGTCTTGAAGTTGACGTGTTGGGAGCACAAAAAATGGGCAATTGTAAGTAGGGCTGCAGATCTCTCAGTGTCTGGCAATTCGATTCACTTCCGATTTTTGGGGTCACGAATCGATTCGGAAGCGTTTTTTTAATTCAGGAATGATTGTTCTATTCAAATGGTTTTTATAAATGTTGTTACAATTTGTTAAGTGATTAACAAGATGAAAAGAGAATATAGAACATTTATTTAAAACAATACTTTTAGGTTCCTTATTGTCTCAAATCTTTTCACATCATTTTATATTTATACCAAAAATAGGATTGTGATAAAATTTTGTAAGTTGAATGACCAGTATTAGGTTAGCTTAGCTGTCTGTTTTTTAATTTTTTTAATAATAATAATAATAATTAAAAAAAGGGCCACCTACCTAGCGCAGACCACCCACCTAAGTATTACTGCAGACTACGGTGTACACTAATGTAAACTGTGTCTTTCAGCATCGTAGCACACCTTGTCACACTGCAAAAATTGTTCAGGAATAGTTTAAGGAAAATGATAAAACGTTTAAGGTTTTGACTTAAACAGATCTCAATCTGATCAAGCGGTGGGATCAAGTGTGGGATGTGCTGGTCAAACAAGTCCGATCTTTGAAGGGCACAACATAAGGACATAAAGTATCTTATGTTTTTCGAAAGTAAAAAAAATGAACCCTTCATTGACCACTGTGCTTGTACACATGAAAGAATATGAGCTCTGCATTCCACCCAGTGAAACACACACTAACTAGGGGCAGCAAACGCAGGTGATGGTTAGGTCTTTTGCTCAAGGGCACTCCGGTCATGTCTTGTTACATAACCACAAGCACACAGCTTTGTTCCAGACCTAACCTCAGCACACCTTTTAGAGGTCTTGTGGAGTCCATGCCTGGATGGGTCAATATTAGCCAGATGGTTTGAATGCTATTGCTGCCCCCCCCCCTTCCTTTTTCTCTCCGTCTGAGTGTGTGTGTATGTGTGTGTGAGACACAGACACACTGAGGTCAGTCTCCAATGTTTAACCAGTGAACTCAGACACAGAACACTGTGTACAGACATGAAACTACCTTTGAACATCTAAAACCCACCATCTACCTGACACGGACACTGTTGCGTAATTGTGTGTGTGTTTGATTTGTCCAGTATGCATTTTCAAATTGTACCTTTTTTTAAAAAACGTTTTGAAACACCCAGAACTGGTTCACATATGCAGGGTGTAATAACATATTTCTTGGCTAATCACAGCACGGACTTCTGACCTTTTATCCCTTTTCTCCCCTCCACCTGTGTCTGTAGCATGGGTCGGTGCCTTGGCTATGGGGATGATCTTCTTCTGCTCCCCCGTAGTCAGCATGTTCACCGATCACTTCGGCTGCAGGAAGACGGCAGTGGGCGGAGCCTTCGTCGCCTTCCTCGGACTCCTCAGCAGCTCGTTTGCCACGTACGTTACCGTCCTCACAACGCTAATCGCACCGCGCCGTCACGAGCGCCGTTTTCATCCTCACCGTGTTGTTTGTTTTCAAATAATCACTTATTATGACTGGTTCCTGTTCAGTTTGTGCACGCTTGTTAGGTTTTTGACATTTTTTTAAACAGTGTAGGCGTCTTACAAAAGGTCAGAAAGGTCAAAGGCCAAACGAATTGAAGGTTTAACGATCTCAAATTATCCTTTCAACCAAAAAAGCGCAAATTCCTTTGTGCTGATGTTTTTCTTTTCCATGGTGGAAAGTGTCAGATTACAGCTTTGTACAGCTCTGGCTGTTACAAAAACAGCGTCTCTGCTTCACTTCGTAAGCTTCACTATGTAAACACATTTGTTTTGTCTGTTTTATGGTCTACGTTATTATGTATTTATTACAAGCACATTGCGGCTGGAATTACCGCCAGAGCTGGTGTTACAGAAAATTTATCAACACCAAGAACGTAGCGCCATTGTGGTATGATTCTCCCTCTCTCTCTGTCTCTCTCTTTCTCTTTTTTTGTCTAATGCAGATCCCTTGGACTTCGCTATTTCACTTACGGTATCCTGTTTGGCTGCGGCTCGTCCTTCGCCTTCCAGCCATCGCTGGTCATTCTGGGTCACTATTTTCGTCGCCGCCTAGGCCTGGCGAACGGGGTGGTGACGGCAGCAAGCAGCCTGTTCACCGTAGCGCTGTCCGTGCTGCTCAAGAAGGTCGTGGGTCCTATGGGCCTCTCCAAAACCTTTCAGTTCCTCAGCATCTTCATGCTGGTCCAGTCGCTGTTGGCGCTTTCCTTCCGGCCGCTGATTCCCTCAGCGAAGGCAGGCATGAGCTCTCTGGGGCCCGCTGGAGAGCAGGGATCGACGGCGGGAACTCAGTGGAGAAGGGGTTTGAAGAAAGTGAGGAAGTATTTCAACGCACGCGTGTTCAGGATCGCGACGTACAGGGTGTGGGCGTTCGGAGTGGCCACGGCTGTTCTGGGATACATGGTGCCGTATATTCATCTGGTGAGAGGATCATTTTTGGTTGATTTGTGATTAATTAAAATGAAGTGAAGTGAGTGGATGTGTATTTTGTGTCTGGAATGGATGGATATTGAGGGTGATGCGGATGTGTAGTGGCAGATTTATGACCCTGGGTTTACTGCTCTATTTTGCCCCCTAGTGGAATAACAGTATTTCAGTTCCTAGTGGAATAAAATCTTTCAATTTAGATTCCAGTCTTTTTGATGAAAGTCGAAATCAGAACTGAAGGGTCAGATTATAGCTATTATCAGGCTAGTTCTAGTCCCCAGGATGTAGGTTTACTTTCACTGAGTCAGTACATTTTGTTCACCAGTGTAAATATGTTTTGGTGGTAATTGGTGGTCACTAGCTATAATTAATTAACGCATGGATTCGACGACAAACACTGACAGTCACTGACACACAGCTACTACAGTACAATAGTTTTCTTCTCTATTTCCACGTTGCTCAGTCTTTCATTGTCTCTTCACCAGAGTTATTGACGTATTTCATACCTTCATACCATTTTTAGATAATGTGGCGGTATACGGTATTATCGTCTCACGGGGGGAGGGGCGGTTTATAGTATTCATGTAAAAAAAAAGAAAGAAACGGTGTCAAAAAAAGTGTATAAAACATCTGTCAGTGACACTTTTATACATATAACTATACAAGATTTATACGTTAATTTAACCATGATAATGTCTCTCTGATCACATGACCACATGAAATACCCTTGTTCAGATAAATACTCCTGTTCAAGCGTAGAGCGTGCAGGACTTCATTGCATTATTGCATCATTTTTGGCATGCGCTGGTTTTGTTACGGATGAGCGGAATGTCTTAAAGTCCCAGCGTTCAAGGTCGATATAAAGCAGAAATTTGTCACATTTTTAAAAATACTGTCACAATTTTTCAATATCGCGATATACCGAAATACCGGCGTACCACCCAAACCTACTTTGTTATTATATGTTACAAATATTGATTTGAATGGTGTATGGGACAAAGGCGAGAAATTCACTGCATTCCAATAATACATACTGTATTTATTTAACTAAAATGTAACTGTTTTTAATTAGGCTATATAGCCATCAGTCATAGGCAGCCGAGGCCTGGGTTGCGTCCAAAATCGCGTACTCAAGCAGTACATACTGAATTCGAAGCAGTGTGTACTGTTTTACCGCTAAAGCAGTACGCAATTCCAGTACGCGAGCGAGCAGTATGCACAGCCTCGGACACACTAGATCCGCCATCTTTCCGATGTCATGTGACGCATGATGTCACATCACGGCTGTTTTTTAAGTCCCCAAATGTACTTTTTTTAACCTTGGAATGTATTTTTTTACCTCAGAAGAAATTATTAATATAGAAATTTTTAAAATAAAAATACTTTTATGTTGCTCAGCTTCAGTTCCGAACGTCTGTGCTGCTTGAATTGCATTATGGGATAGAACAGTGTGCTCCGCTCGCGTACTGCAAAATGTCTCCCGAAGCAGTGCGTCATCCGGGGGCTTTTTCCGCATACTGCTTGTCATGCTCGCGTACAGTTTTTGCTTACTGTTCAGTACGGAAGTATGCGATTTCGGACGCAGCCCTGGACTCCACAAGACCTCTGAAGGTGTGCTAGCTTATCAGGCTCTAAAACGTTAGCAACACATCCTTGTGTGGATTCTCTGTGGGAATGAACCGGACAGGCTCAGCTTGGTTGCCCATGATCTTATGGGGGGTTGGTTGTACACCTTCTACTTGTCCATTTTTCCAACTGTCCAACACACCGACCTAATATATACTTCCTAATATATCTCATCTACCCAACATTGACTACTTTAACAATGTTATCAGTGTTAATTCACGTCACCTGTCAGTGGTTTTGTGGTTTCTATTTTATGGCTGATTGGTGTAATTGTGGTGTAAGGTTCAGTGATTGCTTTTCAGTGCATTTCAGTCCTGCAAGTGAAATGCAGTGCTTTGGGGTGTTATATTGAACAAAAACATAAATGCGACACTTATTTTGGCTCCCATTTTACATGGGATGAACTCAAAGACTTTTTCTATGTACACAAAAGGGCTTTTTCTCTCAAATATTGTTCATAAATTTGTCTAAATCTGTGTTAGTGAGCACTTCTCCTTTGCTGAGATAATCCGTCCACCTCACAGGTGTGGCATATCAAGATGCTAATTAGACAGCATGATTATTGCTGGATAAAAGGCCACTGCAGGAATGTCCATCAGAGGGCCTTGTTGTGAAGGTGTCAACGTTGTGAATCAAGTAGCCTATAGTGGCCAACTATAGTAGTCTATAGGCATAGGCACCACCATGAGCTACTCAATTCGCAATGAGGCCCTCTGGTGGACTATTCCTGCAATCAGCATGCCAGTTGCACACTCCCTCAAAACTTGCGACATTTGTGGCTATATCTGTGTAATAATCATGCTGTCTAATCAGCATGTTGATATGCTACACCTGTGAGGTGGATGGATTATCTCAGCAAAGGAGAAGTGCGCACTAACACAGATTTAGACAAATTTGTGAGCAATAGTTGAGTGAAAATGGCCTTTTGTGTACGCAGAAAAAGTCTTAGATCTTTGAGTTCATCTCATGAAAAATGGGAGCAAAAACAAAAGTGTTGTATCTTTATATATTCCCGTCTACAATTTTGTTTAACAGCAATATAATAATGTAACATATAATAAAATAAAACAATCATGGAGATGTTAAGAAGGAAAAATGCAAAGTCAGCAATAAGTAATAAAGACAATATAAAAGGCTTTGCTTTTCAATGTAGAACGTTTTCACAAAGTCACAAATGTAAACCATGTGCACATAGTACAGGATGAGTCAAAATTCAGAACACGTTTTATTTCAGAAACGAATAGGAAAATGACACACCTGAATACCCCAGCAAGTACTGGGTGAGGGGGAGCTATGTCCAGAACATTGCTGCCATCTTGAAAGCTGCCATTTTGGATCAAGGTCAATTTTTTTTCACTGGGAATATGGTCATATGTCTTGTGACTTTTGACTCACATTCACACCTATGCTGTTCAGTTCTACTAGGTGGTACATGATTCTTATGCAACAAGTGACAATACGGTCTATGTATTGTGCTTTTTTGATCAGAACCAGATCTTTTATTTCTTGCCTCAAATTCTAAACCTGTGCCCTATATATATATGTGTGACTCACAATCATATAAAAGCATCCATCAGCTCCCACTCTGGACCATACTGTTTATGTGTGTGTTAATCTTGGGGATGTAAACAAGACACTAATGTAATCAAACTTCCATTAAAGATATTTACATTCACATCACTCTTTGGTACACTACTAGTGTGTATCCGCAGCCCACTTTTTTTTGTCCTCGAATGACTGGAGCATGAACAGACATGTGATCTGCTGTAGGAGTGCGAACTGTGAAACGAACGTGGCACTGTGTGCGCGTCTTTCTTCATATCTGGGTTGTGAATGTGTTGCTTATGGATTCATAAGATACAGAGCGTGTCTGAATAGATGTGTATAGGTGTGTGTTTGTGGTGTGTCTCTGAAGGACTGTAGATGTGTGTTGTGAGTGTGTATGTATTGTACGTGTCCCTGCCTCTGTGAATGTTGTGGAAATATGTGCATACCCGTGTGTACACATACCGGATGTGTGTGGGTGTGTGTTGTAGGTGTTTGTTGTGGGAGTGTGTATGTGATCCGGATGTGTGTGTGTGTGTGTATGTTGTATGTGTTTGGGGGTGTGTGCTCGTTCTGATAATCTGTATGTGTGTGTGTCGGATGTGGGTGTGTTTGTGCTGTATAGATGAAGTCATAAAGATGAGAAGTCCCTCCCCTTCCCACCCGTCGCTATGTTTTTGAAGGCTTTGCCTCGAGATGTAAACATTTCCCCCGGCTTTTGTTGTACATGTGTACGTCTGAAAGCGAGAGCCTGTGTGTGTGGGTGTGACTTGGATTGTAGAAACACAGCATTTCAGTGCATTTGAACACACAAAAAATCAGCATGGAGTCATCAGAGTCCTTAGGATTATGTGTGACCACAAAAGTCAACATCTGATGTAAACAAAACTACTGGTATATCTAGATAATCTGGAAACGAGCTATGGACAGATGAAGGAAAAATGGAGCTCTTGTGCATGGCAGAAGTGAATCTGTGTGGCACAGATGGAAGAATAGGTTTATAGGTATATATCGGTAGACTAACGCCACAATAAGACGTCTACAACGCGCCAGTGATCCAAAATATATTTAAAAATCCACTATTATGTACTCAGGAGGTGGAGAGTGGTTGAAAAGTCCTAAACGAGGAATAGAAACATGGCCGGCAAAACAGTGCAGAAGTTTATCCCATAGCAAGTCTCAAGAGGTTCAGAAAGTGGGAGTAAAAGTAATGCGTCAAAACATGCCACATGCCAAGCAGATTGCGAAGTTCTCCGCTGTCTTCCATATTGGAAAAACATACAATTTCACATATCATGGTTATAAAGCACCACCTTATTTCAAATGCTGAATTGGAAATTCTGTAAGAGCTCCTGTTATAGAAAAATAATCAAGACCTTCTGACCAATCAAAATGGAGAATTCAAAATGAAAGCCTTACTGTGTTTTGCACACAGAAGGAATGTGACCTCCACATTTAACCCATCCGTGCAGTGATTCACACACACCAATGAACACTAGGGGGCAGTGCACACACATGCCCGGAGCGGGGGGCAGCCCCAAACCACGGCGCCCAGGGAGAAGCTAGGGGAGTTAGGTGCCTTGCTCAAGGTCACCTGAGTCGTGTCTCGCCCTGGGTGGGGATCAAGCCCGTGACCTTCCGGTCACGAGACCGGTTCCCTAACCACTAGGCCACAGCTGCCCAATATTAAAGTACTAACATTCAAAACCTAAATCTAGTCCCTTTCAGATTTCCTTTGTTATATTGTTATGTTACAGCAAAGAAATAAGTTTGTGTGTACATCTGTGTGACAGATCAACTTCGTGAGAGAGGAATTTGGCGAGACGCAGAAGGAATGGGTGCTGTTGGTGTGTATTGGGGCGTCCTCGGGAGCAGGAAGACTCCTGTTTGGCAAAGTGGGAGACCTCATTCCTGGAGTGAAGAAAATATACTTGCAGGTAGTGTGAAGAACCTGGGTTGTGTGTGTGTTTGTTCAGTATGCCTGGTGTATTTTTTTTTTTATTGAACTGCTTGATCTGTATATCGTATCGGTTAAAAATAAAGAACAATGAACACCTTTAATGCTTGCCTTTTTTATGCATGTGTGTGTAGGTGGCTTCGTTCATGACTCTGGGCCTGATGTCGATGATGATCCTGCAGTGCCGTGTGTTTGAGGGCCTGATGGTGGTGTGCGTGTTCATGGGACTGTGTGACGGCTGCTTCATCACCATAATGGCTCCTATTGCTTTTGAGCTGGTTGGTCCCATGCGGGCCTCGCAAGCCATTGGTTACCTGCTGGGCCTAATGGCTATTCCGATGACAGCTGGTCCGCCGATTGCAGGTGAGCCCTTAAACAGGAAATTCAGATTCCAGTCATTATATTCAGTCATTATATATATATATATATTTAACTAGCTACTAGAGATATAAGGATTAAGGTCTGAAGGACAAAGACATGGACACCAGTAACAATACAGAAGGTCACTAGAAATATGACCTGTATATGGACACCTCAGTGTTGAACCTATCCCAAACCATAGGCTTTCATATTTATTTTTTAAAAAAGCCTCCACTTTTTTATAAGGCTTGCTTAACATTTTGGACTGTAGCTTTGGGGATTTGCCAATTCAGCCACAAGAACACAGAAAGTTGGACACTGATGTTCAGCTGGAAGATCCAACCAAGGCACACCAATCTTTTCAAGCGATAACTGTATGGACCGTGCTTTGTGCACAGGGGCATTGTCACGCCAGATCAGGTTTGGACCCCTTAGTTTCAGTAAAGGAAAATCTTAATGTCAAAATAATGGCATTACAGCATACAAAGCTGTTCTAGACCACTTTGTGGGAGCAGTTTCGGGGATGACGCTTATATCAGTGGTATGGTCAGGTGTTCATATACTTTTGGCCATATAGTGTAGATACTACTGAACTACAGAACAACGTCAAAAAGAGCAAAAAAAAACACCAACAGGAGATTGAGCACGTCTGTTCACACGTAAGGATTCCATCAGCTATACGCCCCAATCACCAACATTGATCTCAGTTCATTGGGTTGCTCTTTAATGAACTGACTGCTCATTGCTATCCCTCAGTGGCCTGTGGTTATATTCATAACCAAAAATTTCCATTCAGTCATTGCAATCATGTTCTGCATAGCCATAAAGCGAAGTGGCCTAGTACAACCCTGATCCAATGTAGACGTTAAAGCCACAGATGGTGTTTAGACAGCCAAGCAGTACAATGTTTCATATAAGCAATGCATATTTCTGCCACAGGAACCCCCTTTGTCTATTCATTAGTATGGTTGCAGGCACCACAGCCCCTGGGAATCATTTGGTCCACCAACTGAGGGGAAGATACCACAGTTTATTTACAAAGGCCATGGTTTCACTGGTATGAGAGACAGATGCACCTTTCCCTACATGGGGCTCATGAGCTCATGCAATTCATATAAAAGCTCTCTGTTCACTTGTGTCCGAGTTCATCCACCCTGGAGCATTTAATATAGGCAAGGAAATAGCGTTCAGCGAGGGATGTTTTAATAGTCCAGAAGGTTGTGTCGAGACTGGAGGTAGGTCTATCTCGTGACTACCTTGAGGTTTTCGGGGTTGGGTGGTGGAATAGATGTTCGTCCCGCAAGTGCTTCCAACAGCTAAAATGAGAAGAATCACCCTGACCTAACTTACACCACCTCCTTTTCCCAACATTTTTCACAACTCTATATGAGATGGCTTAAGGAACTAGGAGAAGAGCAGGTTCTCCTGTTCCCGGGAGGCTTTTCATGAAACAACATGCCTGTTGAGAGGTCACAATATGACAAACGGATGTAAGAAATGCACTAGCTCTAGGCTGTAGGGGTGCAAATCTTACAGTGGCTAACGATTTGATTCGATTCGATTCATTTTTTATTTTTGGGGTCACAATTCGATTTAGATTTGATGCATCATTTTATATTTATATCATAAATAGGATTGTAACTTAAATGACTAGTATTAGGTTCGCTTAGCTGTCTGGCTTTTTTCATAAATAAAAAAATCTAAGCTATCAATTAACAAATAACGCAAAATATATTAATACAAATCCCACAGTGCATTAACCTTCTTTAACTAAATAAAAAATATAATATATAAAATAAAATCAAATATATAATGCATTACTGCGTTTATATTTTGTGTAATTTTGAGTCCCAATTGAGTCCGCTAGCAAGGGCGCTGGCTAACTAGCTTGCTGTACGGTGGCCTACATGGCCTTCTACGGTGGCCTAGCAGACACGTAATGCGATATGCAGTACTCTCGGGAATCGGAGCGGCAAAAATTAAAACTTAAACGCATTTTAAAATCGATTTTTGGGCATTTTGAATCGATTCAGAATCGCCATGACTAGGAATCGCGATTCTTTAAAGAATCAATTTTTTCCAGCACATCTACTGGTCTGCATTAGTGATCGCTTAGTATGAATTATCCACACACAAACTGGGTGTTTCTACTAGAGATTTCTTTTGGCTCAATTCAAACATGTATGCGTAGTCGCTGAGGCCACAGTACACTGTGCGCGAGTGTGTGTATATATATATACGTATGAGGCTGGGGTTGCGACATTAAATTCTTCCTGGACGTATTTTTCCAAGAATGATTTGTGGTGATCCTAAAGTATGCTTTCATTCCCTCACTTAGAGTCTTAGACATAAGAAGAGTGCACTCAAAAACTTTTCACGTCCCGCACACACTGTTCTCAACACACAGGATATAGATTTATATTTGCGGCTAAGATCCAGGCACAGCATGGTGTCGTCCTCAGTTAGTCTCTGGTTTTCAAGCCCACACACACACACACACACACACACACACACACAGAGAGAGAGAGAGAGAGAGAGAGAGCATGTGTGGAAATACACACATTTGGCCAGCTCTGGAACATTACGCATTACATTTGCTCCAGTTCCAGGGCCATTAGGAGAGTCTATGGAGCGTTAAGGCCTCTTCTGGGAATTTTTTTTTTTTTTTTCTTGAATAGTTGCCTTTCTGTTTTGTTTGGCTCTTGTTGGATTTGAGAACTAGAAGGTGTGCTTCATAATAGGAAAAACAGACAGACCAAACAGACCGATAGGTGTCTATGTAGATGGTGGGGAGTTAGTTAAAATGGAAAGATATGTCTAAAGATTGTCTGGTAGGTTGAAGTTGGAGGTGGTCAGACAGATCGAATGGATGAGTTGGATAAATAATGGTAAAAAGGTGGATAGTGTGGTGGATAGACAAGGAACAGATCTGATGGACAGAAAATACTCAATTGGATTAATAGTTAATGGATAGATGGGTGGATGGAAAAAGTAGACCGACGGATGAACAGGTAGTTGGATAAAGGAGTAGATAAATGAGTGATATATTCAGAATGGACAGACATAGCGACAGATAAAGGGGTAAAACGGTGAAGCGGAGACTGAATAGATGCATAGGGAGATGGAAAGACACTTGAAATGGTATATGGACAAAATGTTGGAAAGACAAATTCATGAAGTTAGGATGAACAGATTAAATAAAAAATAGACTAATAAACAAATGGTTGTTGGATCGACAAATTCATAAAAAGACAGGATTTAAACTTGAAGAAAAGAAACGAAGAGTTTGGATGGATGGGATGTTGAAAAGTAAAACAGATGAGTAGATAGACGGATAAGGAGATTGATAAAAAAAAAACTCTTGGAAAGACAGCAGACAAATAAATGAATAGGCAGACCGACCGCCAGATAGGAAAGACAAACAGACAGACGAACAGATGGATGGATCAAAGGGTCGGCATTCCGAGAAAGGTTTGTTGTCCGTTTGGTTTGGCTCTTGTTTTGTTGTTGTTCCGAGATACTTGGCAACCCAATTGAACCCTTCTAACAGCTCAGCTCACCTCTCCGCGTCGATGCTCCGCCCCCTGCTGAGAGTCGCCGTGCTTGTGCTACGAGTACAAATAATAATTAGCATCGCTCCTCTGAACTACGCTGTCTGTTCACTTCTGTGGCTCATTCGGCTTTGAGCACTTGAGCACTTGATGTTTGTTGATTGGGACACAGCCGGGTTACAAGACCAGACACATAGTTTCGTTTAGGAAGGTTAGGTCTGCAATTGCTTTTATACCTATCTATCCATCAATATACTCCTATATAGATCCAGACCTGAAGTATGTATATTTAAGCTAATGAATATATGGCCCAATATATTCCGAGTACTTGTCAAATTCTCGCTCTCCTTCTCTCTCTCCCCTCTTTACCCATCTCTCATTCTCAGGCCTTCTGCATGATTACTTCTCGAATTACCACGTGGCGTTCTACTTGGCCGGCGTTCCCCCTCTGGTTGGGGGTATAGTCCTGTTCTTCGTGCCGCTGGTCTTCAGCCGCGTTCGTAGGAAAAACAACGGTGACGCGTGTGACCCGAGCACGCACAGCATGCTGAAGAACAGCACCAACGGAGACGTGCTGCCCGGATACACAGACACCGAAACACAACAAGAGCCCCACTGAGGTGAGAAAGAGACACGAAGGAGAATACTGTCTGTCTTTCTTTCTTTATTCATGTGTCTGACTCTTCATGTCTGTCTCTTTGCAGGGATTCACTTTATCAGAAGCAGTTCATCACTTCTATGTGTATGTGTGTGTGTGTGTGTGTGTGTGTGAGAGAGAGATAAATCTTTGCCTTTGGATCACATCAGCCCTGAACCTCTCACCTCAGTGCTTTCACTTCAGTAGGAAAGACCTGTGTGTCAATACAATATTCTCTTATTCCCCCATCCTCTCTTTGTCTTGGAAGTTTGTAGAATTGTTGGAATTGTGGCAGTCTAGAACTTGTCCCTGATGGCTTCTCTGAAGGACATCTAAACAATGTGTTGCTGTACAACCAAGATGGATGTACACGTAAGAAGAGCTAGTACCGGTCAGTAGGAAACACTGTCGCCTTTGTGTCCTTGATTTTTTTATCCAGTAAGTCGCTGTGTAATAGGAAAAAATTTTCCTTCTCTCAAAAATGGACTTTTTCATTTTTATTTTTAAAGGAATAACATTCTTTTCATTGTCTTATTCCTAAATCTCACTGGATTTCATGCAGACTTCTGGAACAGCTTAATGTTGGTCTTGCTGAAAGGCGTCATTATTGTCAGTGTTATAATGGATGCACAGTCTTAGTGCATTGTAGGAATTCTTCAGCTGTGAGAATAACACTAATTAATCTTAGTCTTAACAAATAATATATTTTTTTTCTGAGACTATTTTTAGTAGAAATGCTAGCTGTATATGTGACAGCTATTATTAGGACCCTTTTCTAATACTACAAAGTCTAAAGTTTAATGTAAGGGTTTTATATATATATATATATATTAGGGCTGTCAAACGATAAAAAATTTTAATCGCGATTAAACTCAGAATTTCATATAGTTATTCGCGATTAATCCCATTTTTTAAATCTATGTAAATGAATAAGGCTTTAAAGTGAAATGTTACAATTAAAATGATGAACACATGTTATGTTAAAGTATTTGTTAAAAACTGCTGGGACAAGAGAAAATGGTAAGTGCTACAGCATACTGAAATCTCACTTTACAAAAG
>JAOVVF010000025.1:9640934-9652884 GCA_028565595.1 Duopalatinus emarginatus | reverse complement strand
TCGCGTACTGTTTTCGCGTACTGTTCAGTACGGAAGTATGTGATTTCAGACGCAGCCTTACTCTTACTGAAGCAGCGTGCGGCAAGCCTCAACATGAACTACGGGTGAATCGCAGGGCCAAATTAGAATTTGCGTTAACGGCAGTATTTTTTTTTAATCGCGATAATTTGAGATCACGTTAATGCGTTATTATCGCGTTAACTTTTACAGCCCTAATATATATATCTTATATATATATATATATATATTGACTACTTTTTTGGAATTTTTGTCCACATTTTATTTTTCTCTTCTTTACAGTTCACAAAAAGCTAAAAAGGAAGATATTCAGACTACCCTGTCTACCCATGATCAGGTCTGTCAGATTTCTCAGACCAATCATTTGGAACTTGCCCGGACTAGTTCGGTTCACGCCTGACGCATCGCATCAAGTGTCGCCTAGAGACTTCTTTCCGTTCTATTTTAGCTAACGTTTCAATAGAGAAGTGCAAGTCTAGTGCAAACGTTTGCATCATGCTGCCATTGCTTTAAACTACCTTAGTATTAACAGTGAGGTCCTCTTCCTTTCCTCATCTTGTTAATACTGATATTATAGGATCTTGTTTAGCAATGTGAGGTAGAAATTGACAGACTTTTGTACAAGAAGGTATATGTTTATACACAGCTGATGTGCGGATTGACAGAAGTCCAGACGAGACACTGTGAATTCGGAATAAAATACAATCGCAAATCCGAATCACGTGCTGCCGTTTAAAGGGAATTTTCACGTGTTGCCAGCTAGTGTCAATGCAGGATTAGAAAGTGAAACGTGCTTTGCTGCAAACCACAGGTCAGTTTTGTTCAATGCAGCAACAAACCTCAAAACAGTGCCAATATTTGACCTATTTTAGAGCCAGTGAGTCAACACTCGGTGCCAGTATGCTATGCTAAAATAGCCCGTTAACTTGCGTGCTTCAAGGCTGTATACGCCGTTCCTGTTAACGGATTAAGTAACGCTCTTAAGGAAGATATCGTTATATTCTCATGGAACATGATTTGTTTTTCAGACTGATTTTTGTACCGTTGTTGCGTATTTAGTGACTTGTTTCTATTCTTTCTTGTAATGCCGAAGGAATGTAGTTAGGATTTCCTAATGGACAAAAATAGATACAATAGTTTGTAGAGCTTATTTGGGGGGTTGGGGGGTGGGGTAGTAGGGAGGACGTTAAATGGAAGAACAATGTGGCTTGCAAGGACAATCCAAGTGTATGTGTGTGTGAGAGAGAGAGAGAGACGGCTGGTGAATTATGTAATTTTTATTTTAGTGAATTTTATCAGTAATTATGATATTTCAATCATGGTTTTTGGTGCCTTCGTTTAGTTTGGCTTTTGTCCAGCTCATTTTGCCCAATCGCACTGTGATTGGCTTATCTAGTTGGATTCTTGGATAATCTATCTTCTGATTGGTCTCCAGGTTAGACACTGCTAGGAGCATTTCTATAAGAGGCATTTTCATTAAACCAATGCAAACAGGAGCAGTTAATGTATATAAAAACTGGTTGCTTCCCTTCAGAACCTTCACCTTATTGGTTGTTGGTTGGTGTGGTGTCACTATTGCAATCAGGCTGTATGTTTGTAGGAGTCTGGACATACTGTGGTCAATCCTGTGTTTTTAAAGCCTTATAAAACCAAGGGCTCCACGGTTACCTATAATTTCTGTGGATTGCTGATCCAAATTTAATATTACAGAATAGAAATACTAAGCCTTCGTACATCCCTGTTTCAAAGACCTAAAATGTGAACTACTGTTACACTACACTGTCGCGTTAAGAAAAGGAAGTTAATCAGTTTTTAATAAGAAACCAGGCATGTGATGAAAATAAGTGCTTTATTCCTCTTACACCACAGCCATTCGCCAATAGTAACAATTGTTTATTTATTTTAAAGAAAGCTGTGACATATATTTTCTTCAATTATAGTTACATTTTGCTGCAAGTTAATAAAACAGGTTCAAAAGATGTTACAGGAACTATAAACAGCCATCTCATTACCAGCCTCCCTTTTTTACTTATGCAACCTGTCACGTTACAGAAAAAATCGAAAAGTTTAGAACCTCCTGTCTTAACGACTCACTGGAAACAAATTACAAGCTTTATCTTTGACTGTTACAAAGCGCTTACACTGGAGACGCCTTCCACACTGCCTCCTTACAGAAAACCTCACCTAATCCATAGTTACAGGTTTGTAAATTCATTTATACGAAGCGTTTATTATACAAGCCCCTGTGTAAGTTTTTACAATAGAAACAGTAATTAGTATTAGATATATTAGCAACTTTAATATAATGTGGTTTTTCAAATTTTAAAAGAAAACAGAATTACATGCGTCCGTCTGAACAAACTATGTCAGCTTATACTAGATCTCCAAGCCTTAAAAGAAAGTAAAGTCAGGTACAAGTAAGCATAGTCTGTTTTTTGAACCATTTGAACCAAAATGCTGATATTGGAAAGCAGTTACAATTATTGCGATTATTTTATAGCATCCAAACCTGGTAGAAACAAGACACATACCTCAAATGTTAATTATACACACTGTTATTTTTACAACTGTAGTTAATTGCAGTTTGAACCTCAATGCTAACGTTTCTCAATACAAACGTCTCTATGTGTGTCTTTCTGCCTCATTTTTTCCCTTTTATACTTCACTCAGTGCTAATCAATGGAAGCCCTTTAATTAACCTTGCTTAGTTTTTTTTTTAACCATTAATAGCCTTTTCCAAATGAGAGAGCCATTGGTAGTGCTGTTTTTGTGTGTGTGGTTGTGTCAGTATGTGTCCCACTTCGTAGAGTCTCTGGACCTCAGGGATTGCACTTTTTAGAAAGCTTTTCATGTCCAAATCTCATCACGTCAGTTTTTGAGACGTTTCTCCTGTATGTGTTATGGTACAGCAGATGTGTAAAGACTAGGTTAAAGAAAAAGATGGTGGTGGTGGTGGGGGGGGGGGATTCCCCTGATTATTCCTTTTATTTTCCTGACTCAAATTTCATCAAGACATGTTTGTTGTTTTAAATTTGCTCAGCTAGGTTTTCCTTTATTCAAGAGATTTGCAAGATATAATACAATTATAAAGGTAAACATTTCCCATTTTATCAATTATATAAAAAGAACAAATCAGACTTGTTTATGAAAGAGATATTTTAGCATAAAATTTGATTCAGCGATTTAAGGTTTTTTTTAATTGTTTGGTGATCTGGGAAAACCTGTTGGATGTCACAGTGGTAGAATTCTGAAGACAAAATTTTAGGTTTTTCCTGACATGACTTTAGCACCTCATTTTGGACAAACCATATATATATATATATATATATTTACTTTCTGCATGGCAATCAAATCTGTACACACTATAACTGTAGATGAACAATCACAGTTGTCAAATGCCTGTAGGCTACAATAGGTATACAGATAGACATAGTCTTTGTGATCATATTTATTATTGTTATAGCTTAATATTTACATATAAAATTAAATGCTAGACAATCAGTGTGTTGATGACTGTCAGCAATCATGACATAGAATCTCAAATGCTAATTTGCTTTTCTTTAGTTAAAAAAAAAAAGTAAAAAATGTCGAAATTTCACCATGTTAAGGGTTTTCCCAGGCCACCACACATAATTTTCAATGCATCATCGCAGTACAGAATAGATTGTAAGTTAACATGGTTGTGAATGTAGTTTAGTGTTTGCGATTAATCAGTTAAATGTACATTAAACACCGTATTGATATCCACGTGGCGTGTACCAAGTACCTTGCATATAGGCTATAAGTAGCTACTTATATCAAGATAAAAACAAGACATATGTGTTACTTTGGAGTAAAGAAGGACAAAGGAACATTCCGTCTGTTCACCCTGATGCCACCTCCATGGACAGAAATCTTACTAATTTTTTCAGTGTTTTTAAACAATTATGAGAGGATTTTTGTTAATTAGGACATACTCTAGTAATCTGTAATTCTACTTTTTTTTTTTTTACTTTTGTATCCTTTGTTCACTTTTCAGCTGGCTTTGTTAAAAAATGCACATCATAAAAATCAAATCAAATATTACCTCAGTTACCTCATGTCTGCATTTTGGCCTTTGTGCTTCTGACTAATCAGTTCCAAGCTTTACAGATATGCAGATTTCTCTTAGTGACCTAACACTCAAATTGGTCAGCATTTTTTTAAAAAAATAAACAAACAAAGTGTGTTGCATTTTAACTTTTTGTATATAGCTCATAAAAGCTAAGTATTGATTTGCCAGTAAAGTTGAGCGCAAATATTTTTTAAAAATCTACCTGCTTTTAAAAGGCCCAGAGATTGAACGGTTGAATTATTTACATATTTACACTGATTTGTTTAACCTCATAGTAGCATTGAACTTTTTTTTAAATGCAGTTTTACATGTATATAAATAATACGTTTTTTTTTTCTTCTGATTTTGTATGTATATAGTATATGGTAAGTCTTTACATTAGCGTTCTTTACATTAGAGTCCTTTACTGATTATATAATATGAACAAACCCTGAATGTCAGCAGTAATAAAGCACAAGTGTTATTAATGAAGTAACAAAATAAGTTAAAACGTGTTAATTTGTTTGTTTACGTTACACAGACATTTCTTAGAAAATTCACTGGAATTGTGCAACAATTTTAATGTTGATTGGTGGGAGCAATTTCGACAAACAACAACGTAGTTTATATTAGAAATTCTTTCTGCTTGCTTGGAATTTCTTTTTAGCAGTATTGGCAGGTCTGTGTTTATTAAGATTATTGTTTTTTTATCCTTATTTGTTGGCATAATAGTTTTTTTTACTGATGGTGTGAACATTGGGTAATGTAGTTGTTGATTAGTTGCCTTATTTGAAGGTAACTTTGTTAATGTTTTAAAGGTGTATTAATGTTGAAGTTCAGGGTTTGGTTCATGTCAGTTAGGATTTTCCTAATATAGTGTAATGTAATCATGTATTTTAATAATTTTTATGCTATGTAGCTATAACAGTTATACCTTTTTTATGAAAATGTAAGAAAGGAAATAATCAGCTCACTTTACATAGCACTTAGCTAGGGTAGGATAATATTGAACCTATACATCTAAGGTTGTAGATGTGTGCATGTTTTTAAATCCAAATATGGAAAAAAAAATCAGCAAACTATTTCTTTATAATTACTGCTAATGCTATATAGCTTGTATGAACTAGTGTGACATCTTATGAAAAATCCTTACCTCTAAGTTCAAACCTAAGCTACTTTTAAACACCAGCAAGCGTTGAATTCATATATGGGCTTAAGAGTGCGCCCACCTGTTCCACTTAAAGACACACCCACTGCTCAGTGTTGTTTTAACTTCTAATTGAACTTTTAATGGTTATCACCTCATTTTTTTTTTTCTTGTGTATGGCAGTGAATTAAAAGGACTAAAGTTATGCTGCTAGCTTTCTAAATGTAATTTAGTTTTCATGTGAATAATACTTTTCATCTCTACTGGACCTAATTGTATTGTTTATTTGATATTAAACAGGCAATAAACTCCACGCGACTGTTTTTTTTTTTCCTTCTGTATGAATCTGTTGTGGAAATTATGCTCTGTTTAAGTGAACAACATGCAGTTTGTACCCATAGTTCCTTGTGCATACCAGCCATCAGACACCAGGGGGCGACTTTACTCTGTCTGAAACATCAACAGGCAAAAACACTTAGTTGGCTTTGTGTATTTTATATGATCGAGAATATAAAAATACACTGGATTCAAAAAGTTTCTGCACACAACTGTACATAATAAACAATGCAATAATTAATAATACATTCCAGTTTATTTAAAATGTAAATGAGATATCTAAGTGAAAAACAAATGGCTAAGGCACACCAAGTGCATGCATGAGTGGATAGACAGAAGCCACTCTTCAGAAAAAGGCATATGGGGGAATTAAACTGAGTTTTTTTGGGCTGAAGCATCTCATCTAGTGAAAGCCAGGTGCTATGCATCAACTTGCCAATACTGGACCTAAAAGAAGCATGGTAGTGGCAGCATAAAGCCATTATACAGAAAGGCCTTTAAAGAAAACCTGCTCCACGGTGCACACAACCTAAGGCTTGGAAGATGTGATTGTTAACTTGGTCTATAACACCAGGTCAATGCTGAAGTCTCTTAATGTCTTTTGATTTGCCCTGACTTGACCTGAAGATGGTAGTTCACAGATGTTTCCATGCTATCTGATTGAATTTTAGAGGATCTCCAAGGAAGAATGGGAGAAACTGCACTGAGAGTTACCAAAAAGACTGAAAGCTGCCAGTCACGCTTCTGCAAAATAGTACAAAGGGTCTGAAATTCTCAAATGAGAGAGTTCAGTTTTTAAACAAATTATCCAAATAATTATTGTACTTTGCTGTTTTATGTACTGTACAATAAAGTGGGTAAATTAGGTGACTACCAATGGTTTCATCGAGATAGTGTAGAGGAATGATAATTAAAAGGATCACAGAGGAGTGGAAAGCTAGTGGGATCTGCGTCGAGCCACCAATGTGTCATTCGTACAATAAAATGGTGAGTCAATTTTCAACTGGGTAGCCTTGAAGGTTACCAATGTCTGTGATTCATCCCTCAGGACAAAGGACAATTTCCTTCAGGTTCACGTTTGTTGGTATTTTTTAATTAACTGCTTAAATGTTTCAAAGTTCAGACCCTGATAATAAATAATATAGTCCTAATGTGCTCTGATATGCAACATTCACTCTTCATTGATTTATTTTTAAAACTATTCTAGTACAAACTTTATTTTTAATGGTATATTGATCTCAGTAATGATAGTAAAATTGAGAACAGGACACCTCAGACAAAAAAAGCCCATCGACTGCAACGTCCTGTTTCCTCTGGAAATTTTGCTGCAATTTGTGTGCCTACTCTGCCTCTGCACGCTAGAAGTAGAAGTTTAAGAAATAGTTTCTTTTAGGAGGAAACCATTGTTGCTTCCTGGAATTGAAAGGTCTCATTATTCATTCATTTCACTTAATTATTGGAAAAAAAATACATATATATCATATAAATATATACGTAATTATATGTGTGTGTGTGTATATATATATATATATTTGCATATATATTTATATTTGTATTTGGGAAAATAAGGAATTATTAATTCCGTATTTTTCTTTCCACTTGTGTTAGAAATAACCTTGCCTTAGTAATCCCGTGTTGCACATTCCAGCACATTCCTTCTCCCAGCCACCTTCTATGAATCTTGAGTATAAAGTCTACGAATGAATTGGTCTACACTGATAATTTCCATGACTAATGGAACGTCTGGTTGTGTGTCCGTCTTCCACTCAAATGTAAAGCTTATATGACTCTATGTTTCTCTCTCTCTTCTACACACACACACGGTAAAAGAATTCCGGTGGTGTAGTGATATCACCAAGAAACCAGCCGGAAGGTCGAAATCCTGAACACACACACATACACTTAAGTCTGTCTCTCCTTAGCTCAGTGACTTCATGCTGTAGTGGCCTCAGGTACAGACATATGGAAATGATTCCACATGACTCTGCTATTTTCATTGAAAGCTCACAGTATGACTCATACCATTCATACTGACACTGACTTACTCGCTTTCTCTTCCCTGATCCTTAAACAGACTAGGAAGTAAAAATATGAATGGCATACACAGTCATGTCCAAAAGACAGAATCCTTTAACAAGAAGCTTCGATTCCGGCACTTTCGTAAGAAATGAAAAGTTTCGGCACAGATGGGTTGATGTAATGAGACCAGATTTACTCGGACAGTTTTTATCTGGTTATAGTTACATTTAACGTCATGGAACATTTCATTGTAGCAGCTATAAACAGCCATTCGCTTAGCTTTTTTTCTCCTTTCTGTTAAAATTAATAGTATTTTAGTATTCCGTTTTTGAAGAGGTGGTTTTATTTTTGAATTAATTAATTAATAATAATAAATCTTAATCCTCTATATTCTCAGTTGGTCCATGGTTAATTTATAAGTATATAATATAAGTAGTTTAAAGAAAGAGAAAAAAGAGAAAGAGGGCATAAGATAGATAAGCAGATAATAAGAAATATTTATTTATATAGATAATAGAGAAAACTGTAGATCAGTAATTGTTTGTCTTTGATTACGGTGACAGCTACCTTCAATAACCCTTTCCCAAGTTATAATGAAATTGCATTGGCGAAATTGTAGAAATGCATTTTTATAACTACGTGTACAGTTATAATCATTTACAAATACAAGCTTGAGGAACCACCAAATAGCTAAAGCTCAGTATGTAAAACAGTGAACATGTGGAATAGAAATAAAAGAGACCTTAACCTCCATCTGTGAAAGCCATTCCACTCTTTTTATCATGTACAGGCATTAGTCAGAATATGACTGCATTGTGCCACAGACCTCGGAATCCCTCAGACATTTACTAAAACAGATGACAAAGCTAAAGGTAATGGGAAAATGACACATTTTACATAGCTCCGATGTAAAAATACCTGAGGCAATACTATTACCTGATAGAAAATTCACTTCAGAAGTTCAGTAAGGCCTTCTGGGTGCCAAAAAGAATGCTGAGTCATCTGTAATGAGAACTGGAGGGATCTTGGGTCATGTACTTATTAGTAGCTGTGCTATTCTAGGTAAGGCAGGGTGTAAAGCGGAAATACACTACCAAGAACTGTTTTAGGACTTATAACTATTTCTTAAAATGAATACATTATCTTTCTTTAGGTTCTTGTTTTCTGGCACGTAACTCGTGAAAAAGGTCGATTACAAAAGACAAAGCTATTTACGTAAGAAATAAAACACTTGTAAATGTGCTGTTAAGGGGAATAATGAATTATAGAAGATGGTGTGATGTGGCGGAGTTACTGTCAACATGCAAGAGGTGATTGTTCTCCATTAACATCACATTTTTAAGTGTTTTATTCCTGCTATGATTACAAATTTGTTACTTTTTTGTTGTGGAACCACAAAAATGCATATCGATGATTTCATTTAGTAAAGGAAAAAAAAGATCTTCAGCCCTACCAGGCTCTATGCAGAACAGTTATTTCCCCTTTAGCTAATAAATCAGCCATTTAATCAAATTCACTTGACTATTGGATTCAATTTTGCTAGCCAGATCCAGACATGATTATTGCCAGATATGTTGAGTCTAAAAATCACTTTAAAAAACCTGTCTGGCGATGTGAAGGACACTAGAAGGTCTCAAAAAGCGGATTTGGCCACGTTCTGAAGAGATTCGAATGCCTAAGGAAATCATAAAAATCTGTAAATGTTTACAAAGTGTAGACTCTGTGACTCCAGCAAATAACAGTAAGAGCCGTTATCCAAAACTGGAGAAAACTTGGAATAGTGGTAAACCTTCCCAGGAGTGACCGGCCTACTGAAAGTTCACCACAAGCTCATCAACGACTCATCCAGTAGGTCACAAAAGAACCTAGACAGACTAGAAAAAACAGCAGGCATCATTTCCCCTCAGTGAACATAAATTCACAATAAGCACCCCCCTCCCCATGCAAAAAAAGGTGCAAACTACTACCAACTAGAAGGAAATAACCATCTAGATAACCTCAAGGACAATATTTTCTGGACTAATGAGTCAATGGTGATTTTTTTTTGGAAGATATGGGTCTCGTTACATCTGGTGTAAATGCATCATACCAACCAACAGTCAACCATAGTGGTATGAGTGTGATGGCCTCGCGCTGCTTTGCTTCTGCAGGTCGACTTGTCATAATTGATGGAACCACAAATTCTGCTGTCTGTCCTGGAACAAAAGCCTGCAGTTGGATATTCAGATGGATAACGATCCAAAGCAAACAAACAAGTCTACCATTGAATGGGTAATAAAAAAAAAAAAAAAGTCAGGTTTTGGGTTGGCCAAGTCAAAGTTCTAACTTAAATCCCACTGAGATTTGGTGGCAAGACCTTAAATGAATATGAGTATATGCTCAAAAAAGCCTCCAATGTAGCTGAATTTAAACAATTCTGTAAAGCAGAGCGAGCCAGAATTCTTCCACAGTGACGTAATTGACGCAAATTTATCGCTAATGTTTGATTGTAGTTGCTACTCCCAAGGGTGGCACAACCAGCTATTAGTTTTAGGGGCAATTACTTTTTTAGACAAATGATATAGGCTTTGAAAAACCAGAACAGAAGAGAAATTTTTTTTTTTTTTTTTGTATCTCTTCTAAAAATTTGTTTTTGAAGTAAACCACACATTGACCACTGTGCTTGTACACAAAGAGGAATTTGACCTTTGCATTTAACCAATCCAATCTAATTTATACTGAGCCACTGAGGTGGCATGGATTTTATTTGTTAAGTAGCTGTGGCCACAAATTACACATCTGAAACCACAAGCTAACTTTCTAAGAATTTGTTGTAACCCTTGATCACAAGTTTTTGGTATTCTGAAATAAGTAAGACTGAGAAAGCAACGGAATTAGACATTAGACAGGATTTAAGCATTGAGATGACTGTTTTTTGTTTTTTTTTATTCTGCTGCATATTTCCATCTTGAAACGATTCGTAAAACACAGTTGAGTTACTGGTGTGGCAACAAAAGTTTACCGCTAAGTATTGAGTGTAACTTTCCACAGAAAGATCAAGTCACTTTATATAAAACATGTTCATCCCACACACATTTCCACTAAACTTGCCTCATTCTAAGTAGGTTATTCGAATGTAACAAATCGTACTGTTTTCAAAGCAGAGCTACAGAGAAATAATAGGAGGAAGTATAAAATTTTAATGACCCCCCTGCCCCAAGCCAAAAAATAAAACTTCAGTAATGTGAGGAAACATTATATTACTGCTTCCTATTGTAATCAAGAGACTTTTACAGCCCTCGTTATTTTCTCTTTTTGGTTAAAACAAGCTACTTTTCCTCAGTAGGACAGTCTGTAAATATTAATACACCAAGCCCAAACCATCACCAACGAGCGATATTGCACAAAGCACCATGGTGAGATCCTGCTTTAGGACAAGTTGTTTTTTGTTTTGGATCAGATAGCAGGTGATGCATGGGGACTCGAATCTTTTCCCACAGATATTTGTTCAGTTCACGTAAACACACCCCACACCAGAACACTTCCTGTCACACAGGAACTGATAGTACTGTTCAATTCTATCACTGACAGAGTGGATATATTATCTTATTCTTTAAGGTCCTCATTTTCACACAGTGCTGTCTAACACACACACATACACACACTAGTTCAGGAAAAAAAATCCTTGTAAGGACCTTCAATTACCGTAATTATTAACACAGCTTATTAATGCTGTGCTACATCACAAACTTATCATAACCATAACATCAGTATGCAAAAGGGAAAGTGTTAAACTCACATTTTATTTATAAAAATAAAATCTGCAGATAAAATTACTAAAATTGCAGGTTTAAAAAAGAAACAAATATCAGATCATTTTCCATAACACAATGCAATTTAAAAACAAAAACAAGGTTTTAAGTCATGGTTGTGATGGTGGCAAAACTGCTTCAGATCAGTCAAATTTTAACTGGATCTGGAGCTCAGCTCTAACAGAGGTCTAAATGTTTTACATTTACATTTACTGGTGAGTAAATGTAAATTTACATTTACAGAACAGGTGAGTTTTTAGCCGGCGTTTGAAGACAGAAAGTGATTCTGCTGTACAGACATCAAGAGGTAGTTCATTCCACCACCTTGGTGCCAGAACAGAGAAGAGTCTAGATGTTTGCCTTCCATGTGTCTTGGATATTGGTGGGTCAAGTCAGGCCATACTTGAAGCATGAAGAGCTCTAGGTGTGCGCCTGGCCTTAACTATTGCCGTCGGGTAGGAGGGGGCTGAACCATTTTTGGCTTTGTAGCCCAGCATCAGGGTTTTATATCTGATATGAGCTGCTACAGGAAGCCAGTGAAGGGTTCTCAGCAAGGGGGTGACATGG
>JAOVVF010000025.1:9618271-9632599 GCA_028565595.1 Duopalatinus emarginatus | reverse complement strand
GAACTACGGGTGAATCGCAGGGCCAAATTAGAATTTGCGTTAACGGCACTATTTTTTTAATCGCGATAATTTGAGATTGCGTTAATGCGTTATTATCGTGTTAACTTCGACAGCCCTATTTTAAAGACATTATTGTAATATTGTCCTATGTATTGGTAGAGCTGTCAATCAATCCAGCATTGCTAATATAGTTGTCTGTTACATGAATGCTTTATTGAATATACCTAGTATGTATATATAAAGTATTTCTGGATGTACCTTGGGTCTCCATGCATTGGCGCTGCCGTCTTGGTTGAGTCGAGCGAGGTCCGGGCTCCATGAGTTTCTCCAGCTTTGCCGGAACGTAGACGCGCTGATCTGATTGTCGAGAATGAGCCTTCTTTGCATTCCTAATGGCAGCGAGCAACCTGAAACGTCAGAGTGCACACGTACAAACCATAAGTTATTGTCCAGTATTGTATTGTGCTTTTTCTGATTTTCCGCTTGTATGTGTATGTACTCACTGTTTAGGTCACATCCCAGCAGTTCAAACCTCAGAGTGGGTTTGGTGACGTAGTTAGATGGATTAATGCGGATGTAGCGACCAACGATCGGAGGGGAGAACAGGTTCTCCTTTACTCTGGAGCCATCTAGGTTTCCAATAAATTTCTAGTTTAAAAAAAAAAATCCAAACATTAATATCAGTTGTGCCTGTTTCAAATTGCTTAGTAATACATCATGATAACCGAGTTGGGAGTATTGAATTGGCGGTTTGAGTTAGCATTAAGTCTAGAATTGTGGCGCTAAAGCTAAACAATGGGGCTAGAGGTCAAGGTAAGGTTTGGAGGCTAGAGCTAGTGCTGAGAATGTGTGTTGAAGCTAGTGTGTAGATAAAGCTTGTGAGGACCAGACGGACTTTAAGGTCATTGCTTGTGTTTTTATTGGGTAAATGTTTGTTTTTAGCTAATTCTTCAAGCTAAGTAGTAATACAGGCTTTGGTTTTTAATTCAAACAGTATATATTTAATTTAACAGTTGTGTTGTGTCAAAGGTCTACAGATATGTGTTGTCTGATGTTGTTGATATCAGTTGTCACGAAATGTTGAGGCTCCAATACTAACATATTCAGACTCGCTGCTGTTTCCTTTGTACGTCTTCCATGTTTTCTGGTCCAGGCTATAGCTGATCTTAAAGATCGCCGTAAACAAGTCTTTCAGACCAAAGGTAGTTTTTGCACCCTGTGTCTGGATCCCGTGGATCACCATGGGCCGTAACAAGTCCACCTAATGCACACAAAAGTATTAGTTCTGATGAAGCTCTACACAATCACTGAACTGTTAACTAAATGTACGTTAATACACAGTATGCATGGCATGAAACAACATTGTGTCCAAGGTATCAGAAATGTATGTTTTACTCGTGTACCTGGATCCAGGACTTGTCATCATGGCCGACCCAAGCGTTAACCGATCCAGTTAAGTGCAAACGGGCTAATTCTGCACCCCATTTATCTGTTAAACAAGAAAAAAACTGTCATGAAGATTTTTGTTCTGGAAATGTAAAATAGTTCTGATATAAATGAAACTCTATTGTTACAATAACTTCAGTAGATTTCAAATGTCTATTCACTATAACTAGCTATTTTACCATTTATAAAATATAAAAAAATATGAAACAGTTCTTGGTATTCAGGATTATAAAAAGCTTTAAAAATAAATAATAAAAATTCTTTTATATATTAAAAAAATCTATATTTACCATAATGATCGGATTCAGTGAGTTGCTCATTAGTGATCCATCCTGACTGCATTCCCAAAGGCTGGACACATTCTGCAAGAACAGATTCATTCAAACGAGGCAGTTGTTAGTAATTTACACACTATTCAGCATCCAACAATAGCAATTTCAGATAATCAGCCAAAAAAAAAATGGTACATGGTATGTTCGTATTGCATTACAGCTGTTTCTTACGTGGGTTATAAACAAGAAGTTTGGCTCTCATGCCAGAGAGTTGGTGATCTCCAATGGTGCACTCCACCAGCCATGTCCCCACTACTCCTGGTCTCATTTCAATGGTTCCAAAGACACCTGCAATGAGAAAAGAGGAGTTGAAAAGAAGAAATGAACATTGGCATTGCCTTTCTTTTTCTTTTTCAGGTCTTTAATGTAAAGACCTGGAAAAAAATGCATTTTCTTGTTTTTTTTCACAGCATTGTTGAATTTTTCATTGTTCAGAAGGTGAATAGGCAGTTGTGGCTGAATGGGCAGGACTTAAGGTTAGTGAACTGCTCTCGGACTGGAACCAGTTGCAGAACCGGTCTTGGATTGGAAGTTCGACCCTTTTGTACCAAAAAGACACAACTACAGTGTCATTGAGCAAGGCACCTAAGCCCCCAACTGGTTCCCTGGAGGCAAGGATAGGGTTGCCCCATGCTCTCAGCAAGTGTGTTCACTGCCTCCTAGTGTGTGTGTTCATTAGTGTGCGTGTGTCACTGCACAGATTAAAGGTTAAACGTAAGGTCAGATTTGTCTATGTGCAACCACACTGGTTGATTGGTCACTTCACTTTACTAAATGTTGTGAAATAAGAAATTAAACATGGAGTTTGCTTTTTAAAAACGCATCAGTAGGAGGAGTTTTGTAGGTAAAACCTGATAGCTTTAATATAATTATTATATGATTTTATACTAATATATCTTACTTTCTTTGCTGATGTACAGTTATTTTTCCGTTTTTGTTTTTGGAGTCATTTAAAATTACAATTGTTTTACAGTGAATATACACATAACTGAATATACACATATGTAATAACTGCATGTGTGGCCTTGTCATGTTTGTCACCCAGGGTCAAGAATTCCACAGTTACAGAATTTAAATATGTCTTAAGTCTCGCGTGTTTACCCGGATAAAGGTTAAAGATGCCCAGTCGATGTTCCTGGTCCTTCCCGATGCTAAACGGTAATCCATGGAAATGGACAGCATGAAACTCTCCGACGCTGCCTACGTTTAATAGGTGCCAGCGAGCTGTCTGGTACTGCGCCACCGCCAGGCCAGGTAAAGTGTCAGCGACGTATCCATTTATTGCTATACGGTAACAAAAAAAAAAAGAGAAAAACAAATGAAGGTGGCTCATAAATGCTCAAACATTTATATTATAGGCAAAAGTCGATTATTCTAATAGTATTAATATTCTGCATACTATTTGTCCTATTACCGTTATTACTATAACAATAACGCTGAATATCATTTGAGGACACACTAGCAATATACTCTACTGGAATTTGACATGTACCAGCAAATTTGTTGCTGGTCTCGAACCAGGGATCATCTACTTTGGCCTGGCATGGTGGTGTACAGAACTTCTTGATGTTGTAATCCAGATACCAGCTCTTCGTCTCGTCAAAAACGGTGAACAGGAGAAACAAATCCTGCACTCCCGGTTGCAGGAGGACACGTGGCTTGAGCGTCCCAGGACGACAGATCAGCAACGGACCAATCAGGCCGGAGTTGATGTCTTTCTCCTGTAACAGACACAAGCACACAACCATGCACATCATACAAAGAATTGACATTTATTTCATTTTTGCCTTCAAAAATGTAGTCCTGAAGGTACTGTGTTTGCGTCATGAAGCATTATATGAGTAATATTGTGTACCTTATTAACTGTGGAGTAATAAGCCCCAGCCTTGCAGTCAAAGTCTTTGGATGATGGCCCTTGTCTTTTAGTAATTCTCCAGCTGTAGACTCTCTCTTCCCCAGGAGGCACTGGGTCGCCAGGTCCCTCGTCCTCACGTAGCTCCACCCCCTGAGGTGCAGTGATTGTCGTGGTCTTATCGTACACACCGTGGAGGTGCAGAGAGTATGGTCTGGAGGCAGTGTTCCTAAAAACGACCTGTAACACAGGACACATAGGACATCCTCAAACTTCAAAAGTCATTCGGGTGTTATTAGGAAATAATGTTCTTATTAAGAAGCATTTTCGATAACATGTAGGATCATACTTACTGTAAGAAGATCATTAACCTCCACCTTAAGCACAGGACCCATAATCCCAAGGTGTTCATCGAGCTCTCCACGCTTCACAGGATTCTTGAATTCTCTGTCGTGATATGCTCGGTACACCACTTTCTTGTAGGCTGGGAAATATTTTCTCACTCCTCTTTTCGTCTCTCTGTGTAGACATTGGTGATGTTATTTAATATTGAGAACAGCCAGTTTGCACATAGTTAACAGCAGTGTTTAGAATGAATATTAACAACATTATAGTAAATACATGGTGGTGGTTTATTAACCTCCATCTCTGTAAACAGCTCTCTAAATATGGCTCAATTAGATTTGTACTCCACCTGGTAGTGATGAGTTGGGAAGGTTTCTCAATCCCATAATCCCACATGATTTCCTCTGCCGCGATGTAATAGCTAGGGAATTTCGATTCACTGGATCTGACATCGATCTCATTAGATGAGCCGAAGCTCGAACTGTCATTGTTCCCTTCACCGTCATCGTAATTGTCATACTCCAGAGACGGAAGGCTCTTCTGGTGGGTCTTGTTCTGTGAGGAGTTTGATGGGGAATGCTGAGCGCTCAGGTCCAGATGTTGGGTATCTTTCTGGGCATATTTTTGAGGATCTAGGCTTTCCATCAGCTTGTCCAGCTCTAGAACCGGGTCTTTTAGAACATCGTTGTCGCTCATTGCATCATTTCTTGTTGTGGCCTCACTTATGTTCTTCTCCCATATCTCTCTACGAGACCTCTCTGTTAAATTAGCTTCAGGACTCAAACCTGATGTCGTATTCAGCCCTAATTTCTGAATGAATTTCTTAAACAGGTCAACAGATGGACTTTTATCCAGACTTTTATTGACATTCTGGTATCTTGCTGTTTTATTTTCATCCACCTTAACCACGCTATCTACTTTTGTCCCTTTCTGACTCGCCAATTCTGTGTCGTTTCTGTGGGAATGAGAGGGCTCACTGGCTTCGGTGTTGTTCTCTACAAGCGCAAGTCTCTTCTGCCGTTTTGACAAACTCATCTCCATGCTGAGTTGATCCAGAATATCCTGCGGAATTCCCCCCCTGCTGAGAACTTCCACATCATTGGCTTCGTCCACTGGGATAAGCTTTCTCTTGCATACCAGGGTGTTCTTCTCTTTTTTCTCCACAGGTATGTTGGTTGTGTTTTGCTGCTCTGTTTGGGGTGCATCGCTTGACAATTTCTGGCAAACCTGGACAGCCACGGTTCGGTTCCTCTTCCTGAAGCCCCGTGGCGTTGGGAAGTTCTTATTTATGTGGTCCTCCAGATAATCATAATCATCAGTGTCCACCAGGGGGAGTTCACAGTTAAACACAGAGTACCGTACACTCATCCCTTTTGCTTTCAGAGTGGGATCGAAGGCACCGATCTCCCATTCACCTGGACAATGACAATTGTAATTTTTTTTATTATGAAATCCAGTGATTTTTATACTGCTAGTTTATAATTGATTGATTGATTACTCTTAACTTGCTTACAACTTGAAAGGTTTGACCATTACCTTCAGTCTCCATCTCAGTAATGACGGTGTCACCAATCATTGGGAAAAGTGTTAGGACGGTGCCATAGGTTCTGTCCTTTTCAAATGGATTTCCCGTGAAATACACTGACAGGAAGTCGCTCTGCATACCCACATTGGCCACGTGCCAGAGCATAACATCACCAACACACATATTAAATTTCAGACTGTTATACATGAAGCCATTTACACCTGCAAGTGGAAAATGATAAAAGGAGATAAAGATCAGTTGGCTTCTTGTGCTACTTGTTGCTACACAATATGAGCAAGCTAAGTGATACTTACTGTGCATGACATTAGACTCGTAAAAACGGGGATCCTTGCGATCAATCTTGGAATTATCTTCACTAAACTTCTGGAAATTCTCATCCGCATACCAGCTTTTGTTTTCATCAAAGATAGAGAACATCAGGTGTTTTTCTCTGTCTGAAGATAACTAAAAGAATACACACATGTTGGTCATGTTACCAAATTTATCTCTCTATCCATCCTTTCATCCATAATCCAGAAAACCGCCTGTCTATTCTTCTTTCACTCACCACTTTCCCTCGCTTGTCCAAACTCTCTGATTTACAGATGATAAGAGGGCCTACCAGGCCAGAGGCCATGTCTTGCTCTGGATCCACAGTGCTATGATACAGCCGGGTTAGACAACGGGGGTCGGCCTCGGTGGGAGCGTCTTCTGCTGTGACCTTCCACAGGTACATCATAATCTCACCTGGTGGGACAGCCAAGGACCGCAGATCCACTTGTGTATCTTCAGGCCACAAAAGTGCACAAAATGCAAGGGGTTAATTCCTGAGTCAATGGCATGTAGGCAATAAGGTTATAATGGGTAGTTGTTTGAGCTGCAGTGGTTTGGCACACTATGCTAATGACAGAAACAACTACAAAAACATCAGAGACACATCTGCTTCTGAAGCAGGCCTAAGGAAATATGACCTTTTGCTCAGATTTAAGAACATTAATTGCAATAAATGCACTGAAGTGAAATAATTAGGGTGAAATAAGCTTCTTAGAGTGTCGTGGGAAATGCTAATCCTATTATGTAACATTTTATGTAACATCTGAAATCATTTTCATTTATTTTCACCACTTTATTTTGTTTTTTAAATAACCTTTGTAAAGCAACAAACCCAACATTTACCACAAAGTAAGATCTCAGTGAAGTTTAATCAAAGGTTTGTGGACAATCTGACCTTTTTAGTCCATTTGGCAGGAGCTCGTATCCACAGTGACTTGGTTACTGGTATTACATGTAGGCCAACATAGTGTTAGGAGCCTTGCCCAAAGACCCTTATTGATGTAGCACAGACTGGTTGCCCAGACTGGGAATCAAACCCAGGTTTCTCACATGGGAGCCAATGATGTTACCACAAGCAAACCCAAATGTCAGCCTTTTCCATACTGTTGCCCCAAAGTTGTAACATTACAAATTCTCTTTGGCACAAAGGACCATGAAGATATGGTCGGCCAAGATTAGACTGGAAGTCCTGACCTCAACCCTATTGAACACCTTGGGATGTCTGTGCCCCAGGCTTCTATGTTTGATATAGACGGCATAATGGGAAGATGTCCATAAAGAAACTACACTGTGCAGAATAAATTTGTTCTTACCTATTTTCTTCACTGGCTGCACGCTGACAAGTCCATTTGGAAAAATGTTATATGGTCGATTGGCCATATTCTTAAAAACAATCTGAAAATGTATTATAACATGATGTATGAGTGCTGTTTTCCCATTCGTTCTGAAAACTGCATATGAATTATTGAAATGACACTGGTTGTTTTACCTGAAACTGGTCATTCACCTCTCCCCTAAGTTGTGGCCCAACCAGTGAATTGCTTTGATCCTTCCTCTTCGTAAATGTCCTGTCTGTGTATTCGACATAAGCCACCTTCTTGTAGACTTTACCCAAGCGCTGTGTTTGTTGAACCGTAGGCTTGGACTTGGAAAATCTGGAATGAAAGAATCAAATAAATCCTGAACAAACAGTCCCTCAGACTTCTTCTCAGACATGGTTGAATTACTCATACTTGTCTGGGCAACACAAACACATCAAAGTTATGTTTTTCTTTAACTCAGAGGACTAGGTTTCCCTGTCTATACTCTGTTAAGCTATTGAGACATAGCTGAGATACCATCGCCCATACAGGATACAAAAATTTGTACCTTATCCAAGTTACTTAATCAAGTCTTAACAATAAGATTAAAAGTCATCCAAGTTTTTTCCCCAAATTTGGTCTAGTTTTGGTCTCCCATTCACACAAAAATGGCAAATCCTTGTTTTGGTGCTTGTGTGGTTTTTTATCTTAACATATAAGTTTATGGCATACTGTAATTGGACTGGCATGAACACAGTCCAAACAAATAGATTTCTAACTGAACTCAAAATTTTTTCAGTAATCGTACCTGTCAACCTGAGGGTTGTAATCCCACATGACCTCCTCAGCGCTGATATAATGAATCCAGACTTTGGGTCGTTTTCCACCAGACCTCAAAATTGATGGGGGTCCACCAGGTTGATAGACAATAGAATAAAGATTATTTATTGAGTAGTCTTCATCTCCTTCCTCTTGTAAATCATTAGTGTGCTGCACATTTCTTGTATCAGGCAGTTCATTGGATTCAGGGCAGTTCTCTACAGTGAAGAAGGCACTCATACCAGCTAAGCAGAAGAAAAAAACAAACACGTGTTAGAAGTACATCATGAAAACTAATGATGTTAGATGTTTGTTCAGTTTTTATTTCCTGAAAACATGGAATTCACCCAGTGCCATCACTTCTTACAGTTTAATCTTATACTTTATCTATAATGAATAAGTCTGTAGATGAGATGCAAAATGTCCTCCAAAACACCCAGAATGTTCACTGACCTTGCTGATGTGAATGGATCCTGCAGGAAATCAGAAACGTCCCTTCGGTATATGGCTTGAGCAGGGCGGTGGTGAAGGTCATAGGCGTTATCTCTACAGTAACCCGTCTGTGGTCCAGTACTTTTAAAGTGTGGTCTTGGAACTGAATGGTGTGTATGTCTGAAGTGGAGCCCATACCAATAAGGTGCAAGGAAACCTCTGGGCTTTTCTGGCATACCTTCAGACCTGAAAAGCGGTAATGATGATGGTGATGATGATGAATAAGAAGCTTTTTGAGTTAGTTAGGTATGTTATTTGAAATGGTTAGAGGTGCTAAGTTGACTATAAGTAAGCAATAATCCTGAAAACTTGAGTAACTGATATAAAAGGAAATATTCTTCTATGCGTCCGTTCATCCATCTATTCATCAATCCAGCCTCCACCAATATCTGTTAAACCTTTCACCAAAAAATTCTATCAACGTATTGTCCAAGTGTACAAATGCTAAGGCTCAGGACTACAAAAAAGTCAAGTTTGGTCATTTGATCTGCCCAGCTATGTGCTTGGTTTCATTTGCAAGTTAAGCTAATTTAAAAATAGCTTGCCACATGTATATTTATACTAAGTATGCATATTTTGAAAAATTGGTTGATTGTCTTATACAACGTTGATCAGACCTTTCAGTGTGGAATTGACGTAGCCATTGATGGTGTGAAACTGCTGACGATTGGATGATTTCCTCGGTTTATCTGCTCTGCCCATGTCTCTATGCCAACTCTTACTTTCATCAAACACAGCAAAGAGCAGGACGAACTCGGGCACCTTCCGTTGGCGGTCCTCCGTAAGTGTGCCTGGAGTCAAAGGTCAAGGGATTTATTCATAATTAAGTATGATATATTTCAGCCAAGCTCTCTAATTAACCTAACACTTGCACATGTACCGAAGCATTTGAAATGCTTGGGTGAATGTCCATCTGTAAAGTGTATAACATTTGATAGACATTTTGAAAAAAAATTAATTCTATCATACCTGATTTGCAGATCAGAAAAGCACCAATGAGTCCAGAATTGAAGTCTCGCACAATGTCCACTCGCGATGAGTAGGAGTAGGTGAGGCACTCTGGATCTGCGACGGTTGGCCCACTGTTAGGATGAATGTCCCATACGTATTTATAATATCCGCCAGGCTGTACTGCGTCATCCCCTTGCTCCTGGACAGATGTGGAGTCCTCATAACCAGCACCTGGACATAATAAATAAATGTTGAGTACATGTAATGAATAAAACATGACAGGACATGCTGTTATAAGTAAAAAATGAGAAGTAACGTAATATGGATTGATTATATACGGTAATATTAATGACTGATGAGTCTGTTAATGTCATTTCTTACAGCCAATCAGCTTAGATATTTATCTCAGCTTTAAATTCCAATTCTCCAAGATTAAACCTCTTATTGTATTACAGGTTAAATCATCAATAATCTATGTTATCAGAGGAAATGTCTGTCTTTTAGGTTCTTCCAACATGACCAAAATTTATGAATCATTTATGAATCAGATGTTAACTGTTAACTTCTAAAAAAAACCTCCCTTTAAGTTTTATTGAGCAAGACTGTGTTTACAGTATAACTGTAATATGTTCAGTAAAACGCAATGGGAAATGCTGTTATAGAGATCTAGTGAATGACAGGTTGGTGTGATGAAACTGTGGTGTGAGTTACTGTTCCCAAAGTTCTTTAGAATTATTTTCATTTAGCAACATTTTCTAAATTTACCAAAGCAAGTAAATTTTTTACAGTCTTAGATTATTTGGAACGTTCGCCTCACAAATCTGTATTAATTTTCTATTAAAAAAGAAACTATAACATAGTATAACGAGAAAATAAGTCAACACATTTTGAGTGAGTCACATTTAAGTCCTGTATCTCAGTAATGACTGGGTACTAATAGGCTTTCCACTGCTCAATGCTCCTCTGATCCAGATTTGTGGGTGGAATTTAGAGATTAAAGAAAACCAGCCAGTATCATCACTTTTTTTTCCATCTTATCTCAGTATTCAGGGTCAACATAACATGAGAAAAGTTCATTTTCATTAGAGAATGAAAAACTGGACCAAAGACATAATGATTAGTGTTGGAATTTTGTAGAGCGGAAAGAAGAGATTCACCTTCAGATTGTTTCCAGTAGGGGATGCCAATGGGGGAAATGCTGAGAGGATAAGAGGCAAAGTTTTTAAAGTGGACCACAATGCGGTCGTTCACTTCTGCTCTGATCGTCGGACCCTGAATTCCTGCAGCAAAAAACCAACAACACAATTTTAGAAACTTATTTCTGGTTGCAAAATCACAGTAAATAATCTATTATTATATTGAAATGGGTGGGAAATAAAAAAATCTATTTATAGAGAAATTCAGAACCTTGATGTTTTCATATTAGGAAAACACTACTAGGAAGGTAAATAACATTTTATACTTTATACTTTATAACACAATAGAGTTACAAAATACAAAGTTTTAAAAAATGTACTTTAAACTTACCTCTGATTATATACCAATATTATATATTGTGAAACAGACAACTTAAATTTGCCTTAAAATGTTGTATAAGGTGTGAGAGTATAGTTGGAATTGTGTATTTCTTTGTTTGTTGTGATTAGGTTATTGAAGGTAGATATTTTTAGTAGTTTTAATTTCATTTTAAGGTGCTAATTCTTGTTTCTTGGTTTGGGGATTGCGAGTGTTTGTTAACATTAAGCACATTTTAAGTAGTTTGATATATAAACTAAATAGTTTAAAAGTGCTGTGCCTAGCAGCGTAACACTATGTATACTCAGTAGTAGGCCTATTATTAAGATGCTACATGTTTGAATGTACATAAAAGCAATCAAGACATTACTGAACTATAGTTATAGTCTTAACTTAAAACTTAATAAAAATATCTAAAGTACCCCCCCCCCCCAACCCCCAACCCCCTCCCCCATGATATCCATCCAAGTGTTTAGGTTTTTAATTATCTCTATCAAATCTTTCAGAAACTTGATGAACTTCATCAGTAGTGTTGTGGTGATCCAGGATTACATCCTGCTCCTGTTGCTTCTATTAAAAATACACATGTACTAGTAAAATGTTAAATAAATTATTGATTGACAAATAGAATAAATTCAATTGCACTAACCTGCCCATGGAGGTTTAGTTTTCGGGGTGGTGAAAGTGGAGTCTGTATATTCATTGTACACGGCCTTGACATATTTCTGAATACTGGATCCCCTGTAGAAAATTAACCAAATATAAAAAAATTACATTTCAGTGAAGCATGAATTAAGCAAAAACATGTAATTTGTAATATATATATATATATATATATATATATATATATAAGTTATGGAAAATAATTAATGATGTGATTTGAAGTGGTGCGGCCCAATGCAAAGTCAACCTAAACGCCCCCTTAACATCACTTCCTGATGTGTGTTTTTTTTTTGTCCTTTTAAGTTAAGACAAAAGAATCACAGTATATTATGTGTTACTAAGAAATTTAGTTGCTAAATAAATCTGCTTACATGTAAATTTAATTATACCAAAAATTATGTACAAGTTTTTTTATAATGTGTGTGAATACCTCTGATTAGCAGCTCCCTCCACACCACCACTGTTCACATAGTCCCAGCTGGTCTCTACTGCGGCGATGAAGAACTCCTGTATATTTTCCACAGCATTTGTATCCGGAAAAGACTTCGCAAGGAAGAGAATGAACAGTAAAATCTTCATTGTATGAAATAAACACGCATGCACACACACAGCTTCACTTTACATGCACACACTTATTCCTCTTGAGGTAAATTTACTAATAAGCTGAGGAGAGCAAGTGGAGGAATTTAAAGAGAAAAGGAGGGGGCGTGTGATCTACCAGGAGGGACTTTCTTTTATGATGGTTTATAATGAAGTTGAAGGAGGAAGGACTGAAGGAAGGCGGAGAAAATGAAGACAGTAAGGAATATTTTTTTTGTATGCATCACTGATCGTTCAGAATTTCTTTTCATGTGATAAAGAGGAATGCATTGAGACACTTCTGAATTTCCAGCTTGTCTAGACTTTAGTCAATAAAACACAATTCAACACATGATACATTCCTGAGAAAATTGAGGTGCTGACTCAATAATTATGAAAATAAAATTTCATCATATTCTGATGAAGTATGGACAAACCTAAAGGTTTTTTTACATGCCTAAAACAAAGTTTGTTTGTTTATTGCGTACTAATTTATGGTTTCAGCAAATCATATTCCCCTGACAGAATTCATTTTATTTGTTTAATTTTATTCAAAATCATACATTATACCATCATACCATTCTCTAATTTATTACCTACAGCAATAACAACAATGATAGATTATTTATAGAGAAATTCAGAACCTTGATGTTTTCATATTAGGAAAACACTACTAGGAAGGTAAATAGCATTTTATACTTTATGTATAACACAAAGTACAAAGTATTAAAAATGTACTTTAAACTTACCTTTGATTATATACCAATATTATATATTGTGAAACAGACAACTTAAATTTGCATTAAAATATTTTCTAAGGTGTGAGAGTATAATTGTAATTGTGTAATTCTTTGTTTGTTGTGATTAAGAAATAATTAGATATTTTTAGTACTTTTAATTTCATTTTAAGGTGTTAATTCTTGTGTCTTGGTTCGGGGATTGCTTGTGTTTGTTAACATTAAGCACATTTTAAGTAGTTTGATATATAAACTAAATAGTTTAAAAGTGCTGTGCCTAGCAGTGTAACACTATGTATACTCAGTAGTAGGCCTATTATTAAGATGCTACATGTTTGAATGCACATAAAAGCAATCAAGACATTACTGAACTATAGTTATAGTGTACATTCCTCTAGTCATGTCTTCATGTCCTCCCTCTATCTATTGCATGATAAAGACTACAGCCATAATGTCCCAGATTGCCCAATCAAGTCTTGGTCATTTTGGACATCTTGAAAATAATTATGAAAACATTACACGGAAAATACATCCAACATATATATATATGTCAATTTCCTTTCCCATGATATTTGAGGCAAATTTCCTGTAATCACACCCTGTTATATGTTGCATGTCTTGAGTCATGTTTAGTCATGTCAACCTGTATGCTTTATATTCAAGAAAATAAAAATAATTTTATGATTATTTAAATGACCAAAATCTGAATTTATTCTCATTATGGATAACATAATTCACAATTATAATAATATAAGAGTAATTAATTTATCCTTACATGCAGATTTGTGTATTAATTTACATAATACATGTGCATTGAATATAAGGTGGACAATTTATCTTCAGAGAATTTGTAACACCGGTCTGCCCTCTTGTGGCCAAAGATTGCAAGTGCAAAGGAAGACTTATTCTATATTTATAAACCAGGTTATTTGGGATTTCTTTAATCATTGGGTTTTCATTTCAGAAACAAAATTTTAAAAAATGAAAATAAAAGAAAAGAAAACCAAAAGAACAAAACAAAGAAATAAGTCATTTTTTGTTTTTTGTTTTTTCTTACCAGAATAGAAAATAAAATCTCAATGGAACAAAAACAGAAAAAGGGTCCATGTTTTTTTTTTCTGAAACCAGAAGTTTACGCTCACAAGGCCGTTGTCAAAGCAACTGGAGCCACATTATGGGTACTATACTGTCCTCATTGTTGCCAGGTTCTCCAGTTGTAATTGTGTTTATAATTTCTGTCACTTAAATTATAAACATTAAAATATATAGGCTGCGTTTTTTCTTTTTAAGTTTATTTGGAGTTTTAGAGTGAAGATAATGGTTTATTATAAGTGACTTTTTGTAAAGTATTGGTAGTCACTGCAGGGCCGGCCCAAGCCTTTATGGGGCCCTAAGCAGATTTTCATTTGAGGCCCCCCATACCCTCTCCGACCACCTC
>JAOVVF010000025.1:9582955-9595152 GCA_028565595.1 Duopalatinus emarginatus | reverse complement strand
CCTAGGACAGCGCCACCATCTGGCCAAGCAGGAAATTGCCAAAAAAGAAAAGTGATGGATTGAAAGATTTATCTGAAGTTATACGAAATATTGTTGGGTGGCGGAATGTCAGGTGTTGCGGATCGACATGTGCGAGGGCCCGACCAAGGCCGCTAGCGGCTTTAATTTCAAATGTATTTTCTGATACTTTTTTAAATTTGTTATCACACCTGTAGTAATTTTTCAACATTTTCAGTAAATAACAGTTAGTGGTAAGATGGCAATAGGGTTACAGACTGCTTTATTAACAACACGATAAACTTTAAGAAATAAGCCAAGACTTCACAAGCTACTGGAAGTATACAGTACCATGCAGAAGAAGGTTTTTTTTTTTTGTCTTATATATTTCAATTTATTTCTTTTATGTTGATGTACAGTAGTGCTTGAAAGTGTCTGAACCCTTTAAAATTTTCAATATTACAATAAATTTTACTTAAAACATCATCAGATTGTTGTACAAGTCCTAAATGTAGATAATAAGAACCAAATAAGTTGGTCATTTCTTTGTTGAGGAAAACGATCCAATATTGCATATCTGTGAGTGGCAAAAGTATGTGAACATTTGCTTTCAGTATCTGATGTGACTGATAACTGCAACTAAACGTTTCTGGTGTCTCTTGATTAGACCTACAAATTTTAGCCCATTACTCCACACAAAACAGCTTAAACTCTGTTATGTTGGTGGGTTTCCTCCCATGAACTGGTCTCTTCAGGTTCTTCCATTACATTTTTATTGGATTAAGGAAGCAAACTGATAAGCAATAGTTTTAATTTCAAATCTAATAATCATTATCTAATGTGCACAGTATGGAGAGATACATATTCACACACTTGTTTTTTATTATATAATATATTTCTAGTGCATGTGTCCACTTCACCTGTACACTTGCAATGCCTTTTAACTTTTTGAAGCCTGTAGTCACTTAAAAAGAGTTGCAGGATAACCTGAAACCTGACTTGAAAATTTAATACATAAATGAATAAATAAAAAAGTAACAGATATTATGTAATCAAATTAAAAAAATAAATATATATAAAAAGTAAATCTCATTATTTATTTGTTATTTAAAATTTATGTGTTATCCATAAATACTTATTTATGATTTATTAATTTGCACAGGATTGGCTTGACTGGATGATAAATGACACAGATAAATTTAACCAACACATTTAACTTCATTTAAATCCATTCAGTAAAACACATACATACACACACTAGTGGAGTGAACACACTTGCCTCGAGCAACGAGCAACCCTATCCATAGAAACCGGGGAGCAGTTGGGGTTAGGCGCCTTACTTAAGGGCACTTCAGTCCTGTCACGTCAGTAGTTGAACTCGAGCCGGGGACCTTCCGTTCACAATACTGGGTCCTTAACCATAAGCCCTTGGCTGAAAATATATAGGACTTGAACTCCTCTCCATTTGACTCCTTTTAATGGATGTGCAAATACACAACTAAGCTGATAATGGATTTACAAACACAGATAATGGTACAGATACATTTGAGAGCTGTGTGTGTGTGTGTGTGTGTGTGTGATCTCAATCTATGTGTGTTTCCATTTGATGAAATCAGACTCTTTAGTAGCCTTGGTTACGATACTTAGTCTTCAATATTCACCGAATCTAACATCACAGAGTAACACAAATCCACCTCATCACCGCAGTAACTCAAATCCAGCAACACACACACACACACACACACACACAGTGTTCACTGAGCTGTAATTGACACGTGCAGATGTTTTAATAAGCTTCCTAATACAATACAAATTAGCCATGACTGACTGAGTTGTTTCTCCCACTTTCTCACCATGTTTCTGTTCTTCTTTCTCTCTTCCTCTTTTCTTTCACCGGTTGCCTTTTTCACATCCTAATGTTCTGTTTCATTCTCTCATCTCTCTGTATCTGAGTTTGTTGTTTTGTTTGTTTTTTTAACATTTTTTAAAATGTTCTTTCTTTTTTTCTTTCTTTCTTTCTTTTTTCTTTCTTCTTTTTCTTTCTTTTCTTCTTTTTCTTTCTTTCATTTTTTCTTTCTTCTTTTTCTTTCTTTCCTTCTGCTTTCTTCTTTTTCTTTCTTTCTTCTTTTTCTTTCTTTCTTTCCTTCTTTCTTCTTTTTCTTTCTTCTTTTTCTTTCTTTCTTTCCTTCTTTCTTCTTTTTCTTTCTTTCCTTCTGCTTTCTTCTTTTTCTTTCTTTCTTTCCTTCTTTCTTCTTTTTCTTTCTTTCTTCTTTTTCTTTCTTCTTTTTCTTTCTTTCTTTCCTTCTTTCTTCTTTTTCTTTCTTTCTTTCTTTCTTTCTTTCGTTCATTCCTTCCTTCCGCCACAGTCTAATAATGGCCATTCTAAGCCAGACAGATTTTCAGGTGGGCAAAAAAGAGGGGCAAAATCTCATTTTGTGCATGTCCTTCTTTTTTATTGAATTTTTGTGCCCATCAAACCGTGTACTAAGGATTCAGGCTGCTGTAACAACATAATTATAACCATCATAGAGAATCATAAAAAATACTGAAATATAATTCCACCTATTTCTGTCTTCCAAAACCATGAGACAGCAGTGACAGACTCTATCCAGATGTATAGAAAGAAGAAATCTGTCATTGTGTGGTTATAATTTATATAAGTGTACGGTTTTCTCTTGTGTATGGTTTCACAATTCTCTGTTTTTCTCGCCTGCTGACTATTGTTGTTTTTGTTGTTTTGTTTTTTTTTCTATGTTGCAGTGTCCTCTCTATTTAATATAATTTACTCCACCCTGGCTGCGTCCCAAATCACCATCACATCCTGTTTCAACCTCCCAAATGGATGTCCTTCATGAAAGCTGTCATCACCTCCGGCTGGTGAAATCCCATTAGCTAATGTTTGATTTGATTTACACATCTGACCCTGCAGCATACCTTCCTTTATGGTTTGGTGTTTTTTTTTATTATTTATTTTTTTTTTTCTGTACTCAAAAAAAAAAAAAGAAAGAAAAGTTAGGAGCTTCTTAATTGGGGTATTATCTGAGCTACCAACGGTCAATTCATATCCAGTTTCCAAGGGAACGGCTGTGAGACATCTATTCGATTTAATTTTATTTGTAGTATTTAAACAATGACGTTAGATCACGATTTAGAATCTAGTGCCCTAATGAGCAAAGCAGTAGAGACTGTGGTAATAAAAAATCTCCCTGACATGGCATGAGATGTTCCGGGTGATCCTGAATCATGAGATTGTAGAACATCTAACATCTCTACAACTCTACTACTCCACAAACTAAGCAGCTATGCTTAACAAGAACACCACCTCCATTACTTAGAAGTATATACAGAACAGCCGCGTAGTTATCTTAGCCGAATTCTGTTTAACGGTTCAGTAACTTGCTAGCTAGCTAATTGTTAATTCATGTATATTTCTAGCCATTGAGCAAACACTTTTACTCTTTACACTTTTAGTCTTTACACTTTACCGAGGGTTACGGAGCTATATTTACCACAACAAGCGGAACGTAAACGATCTAAACATCTGACTAGCGAGTCTAGCTCACTCAGCTAACTGCTAGCTTACTGGTGCATTTGATTTCTGTATGTCTGATGTTGACCTGCGAAATTTTGTCATCTTCCTTCATTACACTGTTTTACTTTACAGCATGTAAAAACCTGATAGAAAATGCATTTACATTCAGGGCATTTAGCAGACACTGTTATCCTGAGTGACTTATAAAAGTGCTTAGTCATTTATATACAAAGCTGGTGTTGTTAGACCAGAACTGAAAGTACTTGAAGCTAGAATATAAGCCATACAATACCTATCCTATAACCTGAAACCATGTGGAGAAAACGAGACAGTAACTGCTGTAATTGTGCTAAATTGGGTTAGTGCTCAAAAATACCTCATAGAAGGCTCATCTGTCTCCACTGTCTCAGACTTTAAGTTGAGTATCATTACAATGAAAACCATGCAGTAAACAGTTCAGAACTCCATCAGAGAACAGATGATACATTTAACAAAATAGACTTTATGTTAAAATTGCAATGAATGTCCTACACATTTGCCACGTTTTCTATATATAACACTGCTATAGAAGAGATTATTTATAATTACGTTGCCCACGGGGGCAGCCGTGGCCTAGTGGTTAGGGAACTGGTCTCTTGACCAGAAGGTTTTGGGTTTGATCCCCGCCCAGGGCAAGACACGACTGAGGTGCCCTTGAGCAAGGCAACTAACTCCCCCAACTGCTCCCTGGACGCCATGGTTTGGGGCTGCCCCCCACTCTGGGCAAGTGTGTTCACTGCCCCCTAGTGTTCACTGGTGTGTGTGTGTTTCACTGCACGGATGGGTTAAATTCTGGAGTCACATTCCTATGTGTGCAAGCACAGTAGGCAAATAGTTCACTTTCTTCTTCTTAATTAAATAATAATTTAATTATTTATAATTACGCTATCCTCTATAACCCAGATGAGGGTCTGTCCCTTTTTGAGTCTGGTTCCTCTAAAGGTTTTTTCAACTTGACTTCTCAGGGAGTTTTTTCTTGCCACTCTTGTGAAATAAAATTGATGTAAATGTAATATTTATATTTTTATAAAGCTGCTTTGGGACAATGTTCATTAATAAAAGCAATATACAAATACAATAAAATTTACTGTACTGTACTGTAACATCAGTTTTTATGATTACAGCAGCAGTTCTTAAGTACAAATCTACAATATCCGTTTGAAAATTATGCATGGAAGCAAGGGCAAGACGTTTGGAGGTGCCAATCCTTATAGTGTCAGAATAATCAGGTAGAATCAGGCATAATGAGTGACATCTGACATTCAGAATACTGTGATAGACTGGCAACCTGTCCACGGTGAGCACTAGGATAGATTCCACCACCCTCGGCGATCCAGTAGTAGGATAAGAGGTTTATGATGAATGAATGACTGGTGGAAGTGGAAAGTGTCCACCACCTATATTTCAGTGAAGCACGTTATAATATCTGTATTTAAAATGGGTTTATAGTAATGTTTAGAAATAGAGCAGCAGTTCTTAGGTACAAATCTGCAGCATATTGGTGAAATCATCCAGTGGTTGAATTGATGTGTAGGAAAAAACATACATCTCATTGCGTCATATTTTTTTTCCATTTTCCATTCTTGCAGTGATGCTTAATTAAGTTTATAAACAGATTCTTGAAATACGAATGTATTTCTCAGTTCAGAGTGATGGGAGGGGTAAGGAGAGGCAGGAAGAGTTGATAGTTGTGCTTAAGGATTAGAGTTCATGTTAATCATTGATCAGAGGTCCTCCTTTTTTGCCATCAGCAAGCTTTTCAGTGTGTGTGTGTGTGTCTGTGAGTAAGAAAGAGAGACCGAGAGAGAGAGTGCCATAGGGCAGTTGAGGCAGGTAAAGTAATCAGATGTCCTCTTCTCGTCTAGGATACAGCTCTTCATTCCTCCAGGATGAATCCTGGATCTGCTACTGACCTGGTGTCCTTGGCTTCTGCATTTTGTTAAAGATGACCTGTGGCCTCTTTTTGTCCTTTCTCCTCATAATTTCAGGAGTCTGGGATGCAGCAGAGTGTTTATCAGGTGACGGAAAAAGTTTATGGTATGGGTCGCTAAACCAAAGTGAGTTCTTGTCCGGACCGTTCCCGAACGGTTTCCTCTGGGGCGTCGGAACTGCAGCATTCCCAACTGAGGGATCATGGGATCAGGATGGGAAAGGACTATCGATCTGGGATCATTTTATTCACAGCACAGGAAACAACAGTAGCAGTTGGACAGCGGACACAGCCAGCGACAGTTACGCGCTCTGGGAAAAGGACATCGAGTCACTTCAGTACCTCGGAGTCAATTTTTACTCTTTCTCAATATCATGGCCACGCATTTTCCCAGACGGCGATGCAACAGGACAACCCAATCGTGCTGCGGTGGATCATTACCGACGGCTGATTAGCCGTTTAAAAGCACTCAATTTGGAGCCTGTGGTGACCTTGTTTCACTGGGATTTGCCCCAGATCCTGCAGGAGGAATTGGGAGGCTGGAGGAACGTGAAATTGGTGCAGGTCTTCACAGATTATGCTAGGTTTTGTTTTAAAACATTTGGCCAAGATGTGCGATACTGGATCACTATACACAACCCACTCCTCGTTGCATTTCTGGGCTACGGGACGGGGATTCATGCGCCCGGGGTGTCCGGTGACCCTGCCGACTCTTTCATCGTGGCACACAACCTCATCAGGGTGAGCACAAGGTCGAGAGGTCAGAGGGGACATGGGGGTTCATTTTTTATCTCAGTTAGTGTCGGAGAGTATAATAGCACTTTATTGAACAGTGAATAGAACTTTAGTTCAGTACTGAGTCCTACTTGCTAATTATACTGGTATGAATCAGTTGTTTGAAACTGTCTGGGCATTGAGTAAGAAGCCACTGCAGACTGCAGAAAGCTTAATAATTAATAATGTCACGCTGTCATACCATGTATTATACTACAGCACTGTTGAAGGTGATCAGTCAGAAGATATTTTTATTAATACAGATATTTATATTAATACACGTATTATTGTTTATATATTGGATACCAATTGTTTTTACGGTGGATTCACCCAACATGATTGGCTACATGACACTACACTGAGATACCAGAAAAACAGGTACAGATTGGTAGAAGGTCCATAATGATATGAGGCTTGTTTGTTGGTATCCCGGTTTCATCTACAATTATATTTGTTCTGATGGGTTTTGCATTGGTTTGCATTTATTCTAATGGGTTTGGTCACTTCCAACAGGACAATGCACCACCACATACGTCTATAGACACCAAATTATAGTTAGATGGTTAACACTACTCTGAGTTTGGGGTTTTGTCATTTTCTTATTCTTAAATCAATGTTTTCGAACATTCCAATGCAAAGTGCTGCAGAGAACGGATTCCTACACCTTGGAAAAACAAAAATCAGGGTATCACATCCCATTCCATCGCATTAATAATTATTTTTCTTTAAAATGCACACCATACTGTGTTTTATTTCTTACATAAATGAATTTAAAAATACTATTTTTTTTAATTACTTTAGCCAATTAAAACAACCAAAAATTACATTTATACACGTTTTATGTAAATATTGTAAATCAACCAAAATAACTGTTTCTCAAAGCTTTGGATCATACAATACATACTGTATACTAAAGTGTACACATTTTCATTTCACAGGCTCACGCTACTGTCTGGCACCTTTACGACAAGCACTTCCGACCCCACCAGCATGGCCAAATCTCCATCACGCTTGGCTCCTATTGGGTGGAGCCATTCAAAGCCCAGGCTACACCAGCAAACATAGAGCTGTGTCAGAAGTCTGTTGAGGCCGTGATCGGCTGGTTTGCAGAACCTATACATGGAAGTGGGGACTATCCACAGTCTCTACGTTCATCTCACCCGGGCCTGGTCCCAAATTTTACAGCAGATGAAAAGCTTTGGGTTCGTGGCACTGCTGATTTCTTCTCCTTGGCGTTTGGGCCTGATTCAGTACGCACAGGAAGGGCTTTGGCCCGCTTTGGCCAGACAGGGGCGCTGGACCTGAGAAAAATTCTGGGCTGGATCCAGAAGGAGTATGAGGACCCTTCAGTGCTGGTGGCAGAGAGCAGTTGGTTCTCTAATGGCTCAGTGGGAGTGGAAGACACAGTGGCTGTTTACCTTATGAAGAGATTTATTAACCAGGTGCTTCAAGGTTAGAGGAGTGAGTGAATATCATGAATCACAGTGAAAATGATAGAAGCAGCTGTGTATATAGTTTGTTATATGCACACAAAGCAATATATAAATTGTATTCTTCGTATTATTTTTAATATGCAATATGCAAGACATGCTTAGATATGCTTATCAAGTGTACTACCATATACGGTGAATTAGCACTAATTCATGCAAGTGTTTTCCATTTATGATACTCTGTATGTTTATGTTTTAGCGGTGGTCGTGGACCATGTGAAGGTATTTGGCTACACAGCCTGGTCTCTGGTGGATGGGTTTGAGTGGAATAGCGGCTACAGCATAAGAAGAGGACTGTTCTACATCGACTTCAACCAGGCTGAACGCTCCAGAATCCCGAAATCAACAGCTCAGTACTACAGGCAGATCGTCAAGGACAATGGCTTTCTTAATGATGACACGGAGCAAGACATTGAGGGTCATTTTCCCTGCAATTTCCAGTTTGGGGTAGCAGATTTTATTCTGCAGGTAAGGGAAACTGAAAAAGAGGGCACTATTTTCCTGTATATACACTTTATGTCTACCACATATTTTACATTAATTGTATTATGTTAATTTCTCTGGGATTTTACTGTAGGCTTGTAAGAATGGGTGGTACAGCTCCAAATTGGTGGTACACCTCTTAATGGGTGGTACATCTCCAGACAGATCTGGACAACTCTGAATGAATACTCTAATGGGTGATACAGTTCCACATGGGGTTTCACATTCGAACTGGTGGTACAGCTGCAAATAGGTGGTAAACATTGAAACTGATGGTAGAGCTCTAAATACTTGCTACAGCTCCAAATGGATAGTACAATTGGTGGTACAGTTCCTAATTGGTAGTACATTACCTAATTGGCCGTACAATTGACAGTACAATGGTAAAAATTGAAACTGATGGTAGAGATCTAAATAGTTGGTAATAGTTGGTTTGAAGAAGCTAGACAGCTCCAAATGGCTAGTACATCCAATAATGTGTGGTGCAACTCCAAATGGGTGTAAAGATTTAAACTGATGGTATAGATGGTTTGAAACAGGTGCAACAGGTCCTAATGTGTGGTATGAATTCAAAATGGGTGGTATAGCTCCAAATAGGTGGTACAGTTCCTAATAGGTTATACTCATTCAAACTGTTTGGACTGCAAATCTAAATGAGTGGTATAGGTCCTTATGGGTGGTACACAAGCAAAGTGACAGTACAGCACTAAATAGGTGGTACAGCTCCTTGTGGGTGGTTCAGGTACAAACCTGGTGGTACAGTTCCATTTGCTTTATAGCATTTGGCTGACATTGTTATCCACCTTACATTATCTTATTTATACAACCAAGAGTTAAGGGCCTTAAGTGGCAGATCTAATGACTTTCTGATGAAGTCCAGTTGGATGAGATCCAACTGGGATTCATGTTGACATGTGATGGCAGATGTTGTTTGCTAGGATGTATTTTTTTTAAATAAGGCAACACCATTACAGCTGTAGATACGTGACCTCCAAAACATATTGGAATTCATAAATCAGAATAAAATATTTCCTGCAGTCATTGATGCTTGTCTCTAATGTTGCAGGTCCATCTACAGCCGTTTTCACCTCAGTTCAATGATCCTGTGCTGTATCGCTGGAACTTCAGTGGCGATGGTTCCCTTCATCCTGTCGCAGGTGTAACTCTTCGTACCCGTGGCTCCCAGTGTACCGACTTCCTCGCTATTCAACGTCACATTCGCCTCATAGAAGCCACAGGGTCATCGCATTACCGATTTGCCCTGGATTGGCCACGGCTTTTCCCCAATGGTGACGTCCGGTCAGTGGATGCAGTAACGGTGCGATATTACCACTGCATGCTAACAGAGCTCCAGAAGAAGGGTATCAGTGTAGCTATGACACTTTACCACCCCAGCCTCAGGTCACACACACTGGGCTTACCAGGGTTGCTGCACGCCCAAGGTGGATGGATGAATACAAGTACAAGTGACGCCTTTGTTGACTATGCCACGTATTGCTTTCAAAAATTTGGGCAATTTGTGGATGTCTGGATCACTGTTAATGAACCAAATCGTCTGACAGAAGCGTATAATGTGAGCCTAGAAGAAAAAGATACGGTAGTGCGGAACGTGTTGATGGCTCATGCTCGAGCATGGAATATTTACCGCACACATTTCCGTCAACAGCAGGGGGCGATGATAAGCTTTGCACTTCATGCTGATTGGGTTGAACCAGCCAATCCCTTTGTAGACTCTCACACCAGTGCTGTCCAACAGTTCTTGTTTTTTGAACTTGGACGTTTCCTTGATCCTATCCTACAGGACGTAGACCACACTGATACAAACAGCTGCCATAACTGCTTCCGTATGCCACACTTTTCCAAGGATGAGAGGTCTGAGCTTAAAGGGGCCCTAGATTTTATTGCACTTAATCACTTCACAACTCGTCTGGTTTACCCGAAACTGAAACAAGACCTCAAATCCAGTTCACCCGTCCACGATTATGACTGCTTGTTCATGACAGATCCAACCTGGGCATCCTCGAATAAGGGCCAAGCTCTTGTGCCCTGGGGGCTCCGCAGAGTCCTGAGATGGGTGAAGAATCGCTATGGTAACAGTCATCCTGTAATTATCACAGCTACAGGGATTGATGACCCGGCATTCCATGATGACCACCTGAGGCAGAGATACATAAAGAGCTACATGAAGGAAGCACTAAAGGGTAAGACCGTGATAGATATTATATATGACAACATATACCTTCTTTAACCTTTTTTTTTTATCCAATGTTTCTCTAATCCCAAGGGTTTACTAGGCTTCCTGACATATGTACAGCACTAAATGCCATTTTCTTGAACTAACATACAGTTTCTTGGACTCTGATTGACAATAAACACAGGAAACTTGTCCCTCGCACCAAGAAATAGCTAATCAAGCTACATAACAAATCACAATCTTTTATATAGTTGCAACACCAAGGACTAGAGGTACTCTTAGAAATGGCAGTAATTTATTTATAATGTAGCTATAAACGCTTTACCTCAAACTTTAGCTAGTTAACATTATTCTTGGCTGAAGCTGTCTGTGGTCAAATTATTAACAGGTTCACAGTATATTTGAGTGTTGTGTCAGAGTCACTGGAGTTGCTATTTGTAACTAGAGAGTGCGGTTCCTGAAGAAACTGCGAGAGTGTTGCACTCTGTGCCAATCAGACGTCGCCCTTCCGTGACATCACAGTTATAGTGCGGTTTCCATGGTAACAGCCAAACAGTGGCTTTCGTTGATGGCTGTTACCATGGTGCTTGGTTCCATTCTGATGTCACAATCCCAGAGCTTAGCACTATCTGTGGTCGACTTTTGATTGGTTGACGTCAAGAAACGCGACGTCTGATTGGAGAGATATTTTCCCGGAAAAACGAGCATAGCGGACGAACGGATGAAAATTTCCAAAATCTGTTTGTAAGCACACTTCTCCTAAATATTCCACACATTCTAGTCTTTGTCCCGTGTCGATGTCTCGAAAACTTTAGGAGGTGGGACTGACTGAAAATCAGGTGGAATAAAGTGTGTAATAAGTGTGTTGTGAGAAAATCTCTTGTTTTGACTTCCTCTCCCTCATACAACTAAAGGTCAAAGGTTACAGCATACCATTTTTTCACAGCGTTTCCTCACACTAACGCTTCTTATCAGCTCACCACGCTCTTAAGAGTTTATAGAGGACCTTTGAGATCATTACCCCGTTATGCACTTGTGAGTGTGTTTGTGTGCAAGAGGGCACATTTTACAGAAGCTATGTTTACAGAAATGCAACATAAAAATGATTTAAAGAGAACAAAGCAAAGAATTTACTTCAGTTCATGATGGTAGGGATAGGGTTATGGTTAGGCATAGCATGATTTGCTTACAGTAATACAGAAATCAGTGCAAGGTCCTTTACAAAGATAATAAACACCTGTGTGTGTGAGTGTGATAAAATGGCGTGATACGTATTGAACTTTCAATCCAATGTCCTTATGTTTACCAATACCTCTGTGCTATGGATTTTTCTATTTACGGCACATGACAGACACCACTGGAAAAAGGTCGTAACGTGGACTTTAGGAGACCTTTATATGAATTAGAACAAATTATTCATTGGTGTTTAGTAAGTGATTTATCCTGGTCAGGGTTGTGGTGGATCCAGGGACTCTGGTACAGTGAGTGTGAGGGAGAGATACATAATAAATTTGCACTTCTATAAAATGTTATAAGTTTACTATGTTCAATGGGTTTTATGGGTATATCATGTGACAATTTAGTGGTTTGATTTTAAGGAGAACTCCAGCCCAGAATTGCTTGAAATATAACACTGTGTTCTCCTTAAAGTCGCGGGTTCGATCCCCACCCAGGGCAAGAGACGACTGAGGTGCCCTTGAGCAAGGCACCTAACTCCCCTAACTGCTCCCCAGGCACCGTGGTTTGGGGCTGCCCCCC
>JAOVVF010000025.1:9398908-9409754 GCA_028565595.1 Duopalatinus emarginatus | reverse complement strand
ATATTCCTTTCTAGCTTTGTGTGTATAGATCAAATTGTGCTGTAAATGAGATTTTATGTGAAAAAAAAGAAAAACACTAAATATTGTCGATGTATATATGTACGTATATAGGCTCTAACAGCAATACATGAACATTCTTTGATATGACTGTATATACAACACGCACATCAAATACTGTATTTAAGTTAAAATATTTCAAGCACTCACATCATTTTCTAGGATATGATGAAATCCAGTAATTTATAACATCAAAGTTATTAATTAGTTTGTAACTGTAGGATGTTTTAGTATCAGGTTTCCAAATTTTATATTTCAAGCCTAAAAAAGGGGGTGTACCTTGTACTGCTGTTATATAAACATAAAAAATCACAGTTTAACAATGTAATGCAGAGTGCAACAGTATTAAAAAAAAACTGTCTTAGCATATTTATTAGCTATGTCAAATAGCTACATAAGAAACATGACAAGGCATGTTTTATATCACAGCAAAGTGTAACAATTACAATTTTTAACCTGTCGAATAATGACATCATACATCAACAAATGACATCATATATCTATATGTAGTTATATTTATTTATACAGAACACAGCAAAACATAATTTGTTTCTTTTCCAGCCTCTTTCCAGAAAGGTTCAATGAATGACTCCTCACCATATCAGCAATTACGCAAACACATTTTAGAAAATATGTACCCCCTAATTAAGTTCTTCTGCATTTGTTCTTGGTATAGATACAACATATTAGAGAATATTAAGGAAATTCAAGGGGTTTGACATACACCTTGAGCCACAGTCAAAGCTGCTGTTGTTAAAATTAAATAAACACCTTCTGACCAATCAGAGCAGTAGTTAAAGTGCTGTTTAAATATTTCATTGCTCTACCAAAAAATGCAAAAAAATTCATATGTTTTGGCCATTTTACCATTACTGCCAAAGAGATGCTGAAAAAAAATCACTTGTTAAATAAATAATTAAAAAAAAAGTAAATAATACTAAAATTAATTTAATATTATTTAATTGTAACAGTAACTGTAATATATTTTTTTGTCTACAGACAAAAATAATGCCATTAGCTCAAAAAAGTTTTGAATTGCTATATAAATGCAAGAAATTACTATTTATTTTAATTCTTCTATTATAATATAAAAGGCATTTCATCGTATCTTCAGCACACTGTGAGATTTATTTATACCGTCCAGGAATTTTCCTGTGATAAATCTGATAGACTAATCCGGTATAAACGGCAGGCAGTTCCTCCATGTTTAGATCAATGTTGTTGAAACCGTTTTCTAGTCCATACAGAAGCAGTTTGGAGATGCGGCTCGTTATGGGTGCAGCGTCACTAATTTTGGCCAGTTCTGCCAAATCCATCCACTCGCAACGTAAGCACTCATGTTTGCAGAAATTGATCTGGTATGTTACTGGAGCAAGACGGCAGATCAGGTACATATCCGAATTCCCAAACGCCCCGGGGTGGTGATGCTGCTGACGGATACTTAGGAGAGATTGGAATTCGGATCGGACACCAGTTTCCTCAAAGACTTCACGGACTGCAGTGTCACCTAATTTAGGGCCCCAAAAAATAGAATGAACAATAAATGCTTATCAACATGTAAACTTAATTTCCTGGTATAAGTTGGTTCAGAAAAAGAAATTTGTAGAATTCATACAAGGAATTCATTTCTTTTTATTAGTCTAATTCACTTTACTAGCTAACTATCTGGCCACAACTTATTACATTTTGGTAGCTCTAATCTTTTAGTTTAGTCAATTAGGTTTCCAGACAACACTAAATCTAATACTAAAATATTTCACTTGCCTGCAGTACTACTTAATAAATACACCATTTGTTGAGCACTGTATTATACTACATTACATTAAAGATTGCCATTAAATAATCAGATCCAAATCTGCGATTTCATTTTATTATTGAATTAACATCTCACTTCAATTTCCCCCAAAGTCAAAGTTCTGCATGTGTATTCCGCTGTATGTTTACACTCAAAAAGGAAGCAGGAAATTGTGTTTCAGTGGCGTGTCAGATATTGTTTGTGTAATTCTTTTAATGAGGTCAAAGCCACATAAAAAGTCTAAATATTTGGATTTAAATGAGGTTATCTTATCCATGAGCTCTAAAACAAATTAGATGACATAATTTTTAAATTTAGACAGGTTTAAAGATTTTTGTACATAAACACATGAGTATTATTTAATGTAATCTGTAAATACAGACTTTTAGATAAATGTTTAATATTGGTTAGTTTGGGAACAAAATATAACTGTAACTAATAAATACTTTAAATCTGCCAATATTTTGGTGAACTTAATCGAAAATTTATAACCTTTGTGTAATACTTACCAATATTTTCACTAGGATTTGACAATCCACCAGGAAACTTCCACATATTCTTAGCCTGAAATAAACAACATCGTGTTAGAAAATGATGATGATAAGTGTTTTTTTTAATTATCCATTTATTTTAAATGTCTTCGATATGTTTTCATGTATTTTTGTTTGCAAACCTAGCATATGCAACTCATTTATTTCCATGCCTTCAACATAGAAATATTAACTTTATATTTTTGAGGTGAAATCCTGTTCTACTGATGTGTACAAACATGTTTATTTAGTCATATTTAACACCAAACAAAGAAATTGCTGCTAGTTATAAACTGTAATTTAGTTCTTACTTGAGTAGTTCTGTTCATTGACATTTTAATGCTTTTCATCTTTTTTTTTGATTTAAGTTAAAGCTATGTAAATTTGTATTTCCTTTCCTTGTATGGTTCTTTGTTTGATTTTCGTCTCTTATATGAAACAATAAAGAGTATTTTTGTGGGGAATTTTTTGTATTTTTATTAAATACTTGATTGTTTTAAGTCATTTTAACTTTTAACTGTGTTTGGCAGCTTATTGCTCAAAATATTAATTATTTATTATTTAGATACTTCATTGTTTTTCACAGTACCGTAAGTTATATATAATTCACTTACATTAACTAAACTTAATATTTATTATTTATGTAAAAACAAACAATATTTGTCTGTCTATAAGTTTAGAAAACTAAACATTTAGCCATAATGTGTTAAAGGGGAGAAAATTTCTCTCTCTTACACACACACATACACACACACTATCATTAAGTATACTCTGTAGTTCCTGTCATTGCGTAATGTTTTCCAGATTCTTTCGTCACTCTGTACTTGGCGAGATCCCCCCCACCCCCCGCCCCTATTCCTAAGTACTGATCCTTTACAAACTACATGCTCCATGTCCATGTTTTAATGTTTAATGAGTAGAATGGGCACTATGTTCACGATGGTCAATGTTCAACAGCAGCCGGGTAATGTTTAATAAATAAATAAATAAAGAACTACAGAGAGCATGACTGATGGTGTGTGTTAGTGGGTGCATGTGTGGGGGTGTTCATGTTTATCTCTTAATGGTGTAGAAACACAAGTGTTACTGTGTATATAGAAAAGGTCTGTCCACTATATAAGAAATCTTAGCTTTTAATGTTCAGGTTTGATTGAATGTCCTGATAAGGTGTTCAATGGGAGGAAGAGCTTAGGGATATTTTTTATAAATTGGTGAATACCGAATGTCCCCACAAGGACAGGAATATCTGACGAGTCTAAGCTTATGTTAACACTTATGTTCATGAAGTCGAATTCTTTAGGACAGAAATGAGGCCATCACATGTATGCTAAAATTTCTTTAAAGTAATAATCTGGCAAAAAAAACCTGAGGTGTTTTGTAATTTGAAGATGAAACTGCATGTTAGCAATGATTTAAAGGTAACTGTTATATCCACCAGGGACAGTATAGGTGACTATAAACGTCCTGTTAGTGGACATTTCTTACACATCACACACTTTCTGTTCACACATTTTAAAAAGAATGCATTCTAACAATGTGAAGTCTTGCCAACCTTGTTACCTTGTTGTGAGAATTTGCTCCATGACTGTTATTCCCGTACTTTACCTTTGCCATAATTTGGACTATTTTACACAACCTGGATTAGCTAAATTACCCAGTAGTTCTGTAAATGTCTGTATCTGCCAGCTTTCAGAATTACTGTTTTGGATTGAAAAAAAACTCATACAAAGGCTCTGATCTCTGATCTACCGAGTTCTGTTTACATTATATATAATTTGAATTTATTTTAAAAACAGGCTATTTTGCTCTGCAGAGGAATTAGCGCCAAATTTAAATGCTACTCTTACATTACTACATCACTACATTAGGAAGATGTGAAATTCAATACACACATGGCCTTACTTTTCCATACTGGAAAATTTATCCCCCCAAAAAAAACAAACAGCATGCTGAATTTGTGTCATGCTGAATTGAATCTAAATTAACTCGAATCTCGCAACTGCACTACTTTTCACACTTTGGTTGCACCAATCACGGTCCAACTGCGGTCCAATTGCATGAATTTGAGGCGTGTCTGAATAGTAAATAGTGAATTGTGAAGTAACTCGTTGAACCCTGTGCTTTTAGTTGTGTCTTGCCGGTGTGGGGATCGAACCGGGGACCTTCTGATTACAAGACTCGTTCCTCAACCACAAGCCTACAACTGCCCCAGTCTAAGAAACTAGTCAGAAATAATCGCGCGTACCTATAATTCAGAGAAAATAGAGAAAACACTCTGAATTGCAGCTATGAGCGATTACATGTGACCTTTTTTAGACACTAATCCCAAATTTGGTAAAAGTCTGTAATTGGACAGTGATTACATTTAATGTAACAGAAATAACGCACAAACTAATGCACTGTTTGTGTCTGAAATACAATGATTGTATAGTACCACCAATTTGATTGAATTTCAGAATGATTTAAATTCAATTTTGACACAAATTTTAAAAACGCAAATCTACGTGTATAGTTTTTATTGTGCAGTTTTGCTGCATTCACATTTTTTGTATGTTTTGCATTTTATATTTCAATTGGGCACTGATTCCTATCCATATTGTACTTTTTTTTTTTTACATAGGCTTTAAAAAATTTACTTTTTTTACCAAGTTAAACAATGTATTTTTATATGGCATACAATATAAACTGAAGGCTCTTAAATTCCAGATTAGCTAAATTAGCCTTATGCTCATGTGTAGTACAAAAAACTACTGCGTCGACTACAATTCAGAGCATCCTGGTCTCATTTGCCAGAGAAGTAAATATACCACATATACAAATTATGGCTGCTAAATAACCCTATTTTACATATAGCTGTTATTGTCTAAATTCAGTGCTTGAACATGAAAAGCAGAAATGGACGTCTACATGTAGACACCAAGAAGATCAGTATACCTGTGTTACTTGTTATGTGTTACCAAATAACTGTTGTATATATAAAGACAACAATTATCTACATGTCTCAGAAGAGGCTGTTTAGCTTCGGAAAGTTGCAAGTTATGTCACAGTTTTCCGTCAATGTTTTATTTTTCATCTAAAGTGTGAATCATCTGACACCCACACATGAACAAAAAGCACCTAAAACTTTTAAATATTTTGTTGTTGAGTCGTGTGTGTGTGTGTGTGTGTGTGTGTGTGTGTGTGTATGCACAATATAAGGCCAATGACATATTCAGTAATTCAGTATCACTGATGGACCAGAGCCAGACTGCAACCAGTAAATGACGAAGGAACAACAGGCCTAAAGGATAAACAATAAAAAGAGCTCATAGGCAGTGAACCAGACAAAGGCAGAGATGAACAGATGTGTGTATCTGTCAAACTATGACATTGTCTACTAGACATGGTCCTGAACTGATAATTTTGCATAAATCAATCAGCCATAACATTAAAACCACAAAACCAACGACTTTTAGGCAGCACGTAAACAGTCGGTTTCCAATTTTCTTTTGTTGGAAGCAGGAAAAATGTGCAATCTGAGAAATTTTGACCAAATTGTGATGGTTAGATGACTAAAACAACCCGGATTTGTGGGTTTTTTTCAGTAAACAGTGGTTAATACCTACCAAGTGTGGTCCAAGGAAGGATGTTTTAATGTTATGGCTGATCTATGTATATCTCAATCACAAAACTCTGATAAACCCTGGTTATCCCCGAAAGGCGAAAACAAAGAAAATGACTAATTAATATAACTTCTGCATTTGTAACTTAGTCATTAATGAACATAAAATATTGCGAACCTCTCAGTGTCTGGCGATTCTATTCGATTCTGATTTTTGGGGTCATGATTCGATTCAGAATTAATTTTCGATTCAGGAAAGATTTTACCCAAATGGTTTATAAATTTTGTTTAGATTATGTGACTGACAAGTTAAAACGACAATGTAAACCAATAAAACATTTATTTAAAACAATACTTTTACGTTCCTTATTGTATCATATCTTTTTGAATGATTTTATATTTATACCATAAATAGGATTGTGCATAAAATTCCGTAAATTAAATGACCAGTATTAGTTTAGCTTAGCTGCCTAGCTTTTTTTTTTATAAAAAAAAATCTATCAATAAACAAATAACTTAAAATATATTAACACAAAAGTAAACATAGACTTCAGTCTACCACAGTGAAAATAACTGAAAATAAAATACAGACTTTAAAGTCATAGTGCGCTAGACTGCTAGCAAAGTAGCTGGATAACTAACTTTCTGTACGGTGGTCTAGACGGCCTTCTTCTACGGTGGCCGAATGGACACATAATGTGATATGCAGTACGATCGGCGACAAAAAAAAACAATATTGTCCTTTTTTTTTTAGGTTTTCGGCAGGATATTAGTTCTCATGTGATCATCAACATCATCCACCCTTGCCTCATCTGTTGTTACAAAGTATATAATTATATACATTATATGATAAACAAACCTGATAAAATTAATCACGTGCGGCAGCTATAATAATATCACAGAAGCTACCACCACCATGCTTCACTACAGGCATGGTGTTCCCAACGTGACCAGTTTTTGCAGATTTCACGACATACAATCTGTTTCATTTCCAGATTGTAACAATAATTACAAAAAAGTTCACACAGAGTGAATATTTATGCATAGCATACTTTAAGGCTGTTGAACATTAACACTATTTTCTGCAGGCAAATGAGAATGAAATCTGGGGAATTTAAACACATTGTTTGTTACAGGGGTATCTGCACATTTTTGAGCTACAAATTTAATGACTTTTAAGACCTTTTTAAGACCTCCAAGAAAAAAAATAAGACCATTACCATAAAGTTCATATCAGGCAACTGCCTTCTCAATACCACTGAAAACAGCGCTTACGTCTTCGTTGGACGTATAGCAGTGATGTCGGCTAACCGTTTGCAAAACCCACAAAATTTCAGCCTTGAGTGTAGTAGTTAGGGAGAATGCACTGAAGGCATTACTTGTTTGGGATCCTGAAGCGGGTGTAACGTTGGTGTTTGCATTTGCAGTAACGTTAGATACCGGTGCCGCAAACAACTGAACGGGGGCAGTTGTTGTCTGGCTGTGGACATAACGCTTGTGCTTCTCCCCTTTCATATGTGCCTTAAGGGCTTTACAGCCCATTGTCCCCAATTTTATGTTTTTCTTACAAGGTTTGCACCATGCTTCATACTGTTGCTTTTTGTAACCAGCCACTTTATTTTCCATCCTCAAGCCAGTTATCATTAAACCTGCATTTCCCCACCATGCTGCGGATCGTCTCTGAAAAATAACCACTCTGAAACACTGCTTTGTTTATTTCTAAACAAAGTGCATATAGGAAAACTGAAATGGAAAACACTGCCCCCTAAATGTGTGATGCCAGTGCTAGGCACACGCTTCTTTTACAGTCTGGTTAGATAGGGATGTGCGCTGGTGAAATAGCATGAAAAATAATCTCGTCGGATATTGTTATCTTTCTTTTATTCCGCCCAGATGAAATTTAATACTGCACGAATAAAATTTAATACCACTATTTTTCGAGAATTATCAAAAATTAAACGTTTTAAGACCTTAAAAATATTTAAGACTTCTTAATACTTTTTAAGGTTCCGCGGAGACCCTGTGTTATTAGGTATTGTGAGTCGCACACAAACTGGATATTCTGGATATTTGTTCATTTAGGAATCGGGTACGATTCTGAACATTCAGACATTTTGTGAAAGTTTGTTATATGTGGAAAAGGGACGATAGCACTCGTCTATAAGTGTGTTACGTTGCCCAATGCTCCGTTATAAAATAACTGATTAGCTGACTTCAAATGTCAGAAATACGTTACCCTTTACACTTGTGCGATAGCTGAGGTCAGCGTTAGCTAGTGAATGGGAATTGACCAAATTGTAAGGCAAAAAACAAACAAAAACAAAAAAAAAAGTGTACAAATTAAAAATATGCTAGTTAGAGCACAAGGGCTAACAGTAGAGTGGAGGGTCAGCATGGCGCTGATGAAATGAGGGATGGGAATAATTAGCAGCAAAGCCTCTGCTTACTCCAGTGGGCATAAAGGAGTCAGTGAGCGAGCTGGTAATGCGAAACAAGGTGTTGCAGTCAACTTTGCTCTGTGTGTATTTGTGTGTGTGTATATATATATATAACCTCAATTTCCTAAATACTTTCCCCAAATGCTTCATGTTTACACACCGCTTGTTGACCTGGCTAAAATAAGTCAAGGTATCTGAAATCTCAGTGACGTCAATGAGTTTACGAAAACACAACACGGGATATAAATGAACTCTGTGTACGTGTGTGTGTGAGAGAAAACGAAATGATGTAAACATTGCATACCCTGTTCCTGTCTTGAACGACAAGGACTTTTCCATTGGACTGGTCCACAACAGCACCTTTAAGAAAGTGAACGTGAACTGATTAATTACACACTTAATAAGGCAGCTTCATTACTTGATTATTTATTCTACCATTTATATTTCTTTAGTTTATATACCATATACACCGGTCAGGTACAACATCTGTGATCCTTCAAGAAATGACTCTACGAGAGCTCTGAAGGTGTTCAGGTGCCAAGACGTTAGCATCAGATCTGTTTGTGGATCTTCTGACCAGACAGCTTTCACACCCTCAGTATTGATCCTTGAGTGCCCATGAACCTGTTGCCAGTTCAATGGTTGTCCATTCTTGGACCACGTTCAGTAAATAATAACCAGTGTATTCTGGGAACACCCTACAAGACCTGCTGTTTTGGAGATGTTTTGACCCAGTGGTCTAGACGTCACAATTTGGTCCTTGTCAAAGTAACTCAAATCCTTACACTTGCCCCCTTCTTTCCTATTTCCAACACATTAATGTATCCGACCACTTAACCTTGAAGATAAGCATCTCCAAAACGGCGGGTCTTGTCTGGCGTTTTAAAAATATAGTGGTAATTACCTACCACTTACAAAACTGGTCCAAGGAAGGACAAGTAGTGAACCAGCAACAGGGTCATTGGTGTCCAAGGCTATCTCATCTATGCAGGGTGTCTGGTCCAATCACACAGAAGATCCACAAAAGGATCGGCTGTTAACATCTTGGTGCCAGATACTGCAGAACACATTCCGAGGTCTTGTGCAGTCCGGGCCTTGATGGCTTAGTGCTGTTTTGGTGGCTGTCTGCTGTATTAGCAGGTGGTGTCGATATTATAGCCGATTTGGTGTGCATATCGGCGAAGTTCATTTTTTTGCAGCAGGATGACGGGATGTACATTTGGTCCATTTAAGTTTCAAGCAATTAGTTAGCGGTGCTAATTACTGCATGGTTATTTCAATGGAAATCTAGCTAGCTAGCTAGCTAAGAGGCGGCAGTGCAAAAGTTTTTTCTTTTTTCTCACATGTATGAGCATTTTAGGACAGAGTGTTTATATCGGACTCCTCTTTGTGAACGCAATACATCTGGAAAAATGTGGGAATCTCGTCCGTGTCAGTGTGGACGTTGTCTGGTCTGGTTTTTGATTTAGGAATTGGATAAAAAGAAGGAAAATGGGCTCATAGCAATGGAAAATGAGTGAAAAAGATCAACATGTAGCTATTAAGCAAAAGTGCAGGTGTTAAAGATATGGTGTTAGTTCATTCTTTTCTGTTACGGATGTAAATGCAACAGCTCATTCCTGAGTTTATGTCTTAATGAGGATCAAGACAATTAATAAGTAATAATGTAAAAAGAAGGTCCTCACAAGGAGAGGAAGACAAAACTGTGTGTAATATGTGTGTGTGTGTGTGTGTTGCAGGGTGATGAGTGCATCAGGATTCTTTCTTCTCTTCCCCAGATCTGCCAATAAACAGCATCTTCCCAAAGAGACATGTTCCAACATGTCCCAACTACGCTCACACGCTCTCACACACTCTCGCTTTCAACCTCTCTCACCCTCTGCTGGTCAAACCTGGAACTCTTCCTAAAATCCTGCATAACCATTTTCTATGTAGTGTGTCCTGATTCTTTTGATTCACCAACCAGATGTGTGTCCAGACAAACACGCAGACATGTGAACACTCTAATGGAATGTTTATCACGGAAGAGACAAACGGCGGTGAGGAAATGTTTACAGACAGGTTCATAGACAGACTTGATTTACTTCAAAAGGAAATAAAGTACTGCCGGTGACTTAGACACATAACATTCATAGTAACCTGAATTTACAACAAGAGTGTAAAAACAATTTGAATGTTTGCATCTGGTTAATACACCAAATCAGCCATAACATTACAGCCACCTGCCTAAACAGCTGCCAAAAAAGCTCTGACTCATTAAAGGTATAAAGGTATAAATTAGGGCTGTCAAACAATTACAATTTTTAATCGTGATTAATCTCAGAATTTCATTTAGTTAATCGCGATTCATCACATTTTTTTAATCTATGTAAATGAATAAGGCTTTAAAGTGAAATGTTACAATTAAAATGGTGAACACATGTTA
>JAOVVF010000025.1:9201940-9216546 GCA_028565595.1 Duopalatinus emarginatus | reverse complement strand
ATGTCTGTGATGGTGGGGAGAGACACCCCGATGATCTTCTCAGCCGTTCTCACTACCCGCTGCAGGGACTTGCGATCTGATGCGATATACACATATAATGATTGGTTTTATTAGATAGAATTGGTTGAAAACTGCTAGACAGAAGGGATGGAGATGTTGCGGTTTCAAAATGGTAGGTGGTGTGAGTGAGGCATCATTGTGGTCATCAGCATGGAGCAGTGGTGGCTCAAAAATATGGTTTACTTATCAGAGGGGCAAGCTGACAATGCTGGGCCTTTAACTCTGTCTGCTTTAGGGATATGCGAAGAAATGAGTTTTACACAGAAATAAAGGCTTCATTGCCTTATGTTGTCTTTACAAATGGACCCCATCCATTGAATGAACCCCATCCATTTAAAAATCTTGCAGTAAGTTATACAGAAAAGTGTTTATTATTATACTGTTATTATACTGAAAAGGATATTATATATATATCCTTTGACTTTGACTAAATACTGATAAAATATAACAAGTGCCTTAACAAGTGTCACTTTAAAAAATGACACTCACATGAAAAAAGTATTAGGACACTACAAAGTACCTATGGTGATATGGTGGCACCACAGGTAGTGTATGTGCTGTGCAGGTTCACAGATCCGGGGTTGTGGGTGCGATCGTGGCCCTGTGTCCATGTGGGGTTTGTTTCTGGTGTGAGTGAATGAATCTTTGTGTGTGTGTGTGTGTGTGTGTGGATGGATGGATTGGTGCCCTGTTCAGGGGATATTCCTGCCTTGTGCCTATTTATTTTTGCTGTTGGCAATTATATTTTTGGTCTCTGAGATCTGCCTTTTTGCAGCACAGCTTCACATTTAGCAAATCCCCTTTAATTAAATTCCCACTAAATCAAGTCCCTCTGATTTCTGATTTCTGACAGCATTTCAAAATCCTCCATAAATTTCCAAGCACCCTCACCAAGCCAGTCGTTTGGCTGTACGCTTGGCATTGTCATCTTGTTTTAATGTCATTTTTTGTCCAATAATGGTATTTGCATTGCTTTACCTTTACCGTAAACATAATTTTAATATAAATTTAGAGCTGAATACCTAAAAATAATATTTTTAAGTTAACAATTTTATTATTTAAACATACTGTATCTTTTTTTTTTTTCTTATGAATGCACACAGTAATAACAAAAGTCAGGTCCATAAATATTAGGACAGTGACTTAATTTCCCCTCACTTTGGATATCACTGACCTTAAGAGAACCAAAACATATTACATCCATGAAGGTATCTTAACAATAATACGCCAACAAGTGCATGGGGCATAGTTCGAAAATTCCCCTACAATCATGTGAGTCTAATAATTAGCAGGAGGAAGAGGTGGGTGCTTAATGTGATACTTTTGTTAAATCTTGTGAATGAAAACTGAAATATTCACACTTTATTATACAAGAATTGACAATACTCAACTAAAGTGCCCTTGAGCAAGGCATCAAACCCTCCAACTGCTCCAAGGGTGACATGGATGGGGTTTGCCCACCGCTCTGGGCAAGTGTGTTCACTATCCTCTAGTGTTTTTCACTGCACAGATGGGTCAAAGTGCTCTGTGTGCAAGCACAGTGGTCAATGAGTCGCTTCACTTCAATAACTCACTTTACTTATGTGCTTCATTTAAAGGCATTAGTGGGATGTGGGCATCATCCAAATAAATTGGGGGGAGAGGGGGACATCAAAGAGATGAGTATTATTATTTTTTTTATACCATATTATTTTACTGTTGTAATTTTTAAATACTACAAAAAAAAAAACAAAAAAAAAAAAAACAAAAAACAGCACAACTATATCACCTCACAGCTTCACTTCTGCACATCAGTCCTCTATAGTGTCCCCCCTCCAGCTCTTAGTTAGACTGACCTGACTGTGGGGGATGGGTGAGTTACCTACCTGAGGTAATCTAGTCAGTCACACTGACAGGAGGAAGAGTGATGAGCATCAGTACCATATATAGTACATATATAGTATTAGAAAAGAAAGAGAAGAGAAGAAAAGAGAAGAGAAAAGAAGAGAAGAGAAGAGGATAAACAGAAAAAAAGACAAAGGTATTGTAATAAAGATATACATTATAGTCACAGAGTAACATTTAAGCCTACTGTTAGCCTACTAGCTAGCAAAGCTAGCTTAAATATATAGCTATAGCTATACATCTTAGTCTAGCTAGCCAACATTAGCCCTGTTTAAATGAATAAATATTTAATAAATTATAAATAATAATAAATATCTTACCCAATTATATAATTAGTTATTTCCCCCCTCATTATAAATGTTATAAAGTGATAAAAGGTACCTATTTAACTGTGTTCAGGTACCTCAGCTACACATAAACACACAACTAGGCTAACTTATCTAGCTAGCTTGACTAGGTTAGCTGTTTAGCTAGGTTAACACACACCACTTAGCTTCCTGATTTACTAATATGCTAATGCTATTCAGCTAACTTTAATGAACTTTTGGGTGCTAAGATGCTAAGAAATTAACTTAATGTTAGTCAGACGGTGTATCATGTAGAAAACTTGGGCCAAACTAGCATTAGGCAGAACATCACACCAAATACTTATATACTAATATGTTTGAGCTGGACAAATACTGATATTAATGATTAGATATTGTTGTATTTAATTTTATTTTCATTATTATGCCATGCAGCTAATAAAGGTTTTGCAGCTAATCTGTGTTTCCTGTCAGGAAACAGTCATGCCATTAGTGATGCCATTACTATTTTAAAAAGAAAAAAAATACTTTAGAAGTAATATGGGGGGAAATAATGAATATTTCTACCATATATTCATCCATAAATTCAGAACTCTTTAAATTATTTAAATTTAAATAAAAATTATTTTTAATTAACACTGGTCAATTGTAAGTCAACCTTTTGTCAATAAATAGTAAGCTCAGTAAATAATATGTAACAATTAGATTAAACTGTAGATTGAATCATTACATTGTGCTGTATAAGAGTTTATTCATTGTTTGGCTTTCTTTGCTCATTATCATTGTTGCTGTTGGCCAGCAGAGGTCAGTGTTGTTTCATACTGTACAGACATCACTGTCCTGCGAGATAAGCTCAATGAAGCCCATTACTGATGAAGTGCACATGGAAAATTGTAGGCAGGCCGAAAACTGGGAGACTCCCGCACTTCCGGCCTGCCTGCATCAACAAAACAAAACCTTGTCGACTCTTTCTCAAAGAGCTCCTTGGATTAATCCTGGCCGTCATATCAGACTTTATTGGCCTAAGTGATGATAAACACAGCTACACTTCAGCTCTTACTTCCTGTTTGGTCTGCACATTTATTAAAGAAATATTTGCACCGCATTGAGCTTTTTTTTTCTTTAAGACAGATGGCTGCAAAGTTTACTTTAAAGACAATGATCTTTTATTTTTCGGCTGACATTTTGGATCCGAATTTTGGATGAGCATGTAGAAGACTTTATTGAAATAGGATGGGTCAGCAATATGCTGGAGTTATGCTTTGGCATTCAGGTTCAGGTCTGACACACTGAATGAAAAGAAAGGCTTCTCCTCCTTTCTCTTGAACCGAAGTACTCCAGTAATGTCAGAATATCATTATACCTATTTCTTGGTTAAAGTTATACTTTCTTGTTTAAAATACGGTCCTTTAAATAAAATAACTATAAGGTGTTCAAATATTTTTTTGACTGTCCTGTTTGGGAGTCAAAGGTTTAATTGAAATACACAAGTTTAGCCAATCACACTGATCTACAATGAATCTAATCAGTTGTACAATTTGTGAAACTGTTTACATGGTGAAATTTTGAGGTTTTCTACTATTTATAGTTCCAAATATAGTTCCTTTATATTCAAGTGTATATTTTAACCTACATTTGAATTACAGTAGTGAATTAATGAATTTCTTACCCCGACCTTGGCCCACCCCATCACCGTACGATGGACTGGAATTTGAGCTGCATGGGCTACTGTTGCAGTGCTCTTTTTATTTTGAGTACTCGGCCTCCACAACCCCGGAAGTGGACAAAATGCGCTTTGTGCTATTGCGGCTGAACAGGTCGGCGCAACAAATAGGCTGACGCTGTGATTAAGCACGTCAGGTTGGGGAGAACAGAGGAGCACTTATGCCAGGAGAGTGCTGGAGACACGAAGGAGAGATAGGACAGACCTGTAAAGAGAAGGATCGCTGGGGCTCCGCGAATTCCAGTGAGTTGGTTCCCTGTATTTTAAAATAACAGTCAGCAGCCTAGCAACCTCCACAGTCCTGCTAAAGCCTGTATTTTGCCCTGAAACAATGTCTGCACTCAGGTCTGTTGCTTAATCTGTTCCTGAATCTGAGGAGGAGACCTCCGACTCTCCTCCTGGCTCTGTGGAGGATGCCTCCAAACCTGCTCCAGAATCTGAGGCGGACAAGTCCCAGTCTGCTTCAGAATCTGCTCCTGAACCTGTGGAAGACACCACAACAACTGCTCTAGAACCCGACAGAGTCTCCAAGTCTGCTCCCAAACCCAATGAGGGTCCACACGATTCCGTGCCAGAAGTGGACAATTCCCCTTTCCTGATCCACTGTCCACATGATCCTGGGCCGGAAGTGGACTGTTCCAGTTCTCTGATTACACAGACTATATAAGCTTGGCGCTGCCGTGTGCACGTCGTGACTCAATATACTTGTTCTGAACCCTGTTATGACCCTGTTCTCTGGCTTGATACTGACACTGTTCTTATGGATTATCCTATCTTGGACTCTGCTCATTCCCTGTGTTTAGCTTATGTTTAGTTAATTTTCTTTTTTTTTTTGTTCTGGTTTATGTTTGTTTGTAGTTTGTGTATATATTAAAGCATTCCTTGCGATTATGTTCTACCCTTGTAAATGTGAGTTTAAATGTGCTTTCACCACCCCAACATTACAATGTCCAAATTTATTATGTTATTAATGGTGCTAGTTTTAACCTGGTATACAAATATTTTCATTGTATTTTAAACTAAGTTAAGTTTATTTTTACTTAAGTACGCTTTTAAAAAGCTTGTCTTAGTAGAATCTTACACCCTAGGTAGCAAACCAATTTGGGTTTATAGGCATTTCTAATACTAATGTTGTGTTAACATTGTGTTTTAACATATTTGCTACATAAGCACTGTTATATCAAAGTATGAAACAAATATCTCTATGTGACATGTTCAAAATCCTAAATAGACTTTGTGGTTAAATTGCCTCCCCCCTTTTTACCCAAAGAATACATCAAAGTCATTCATAAATAATTTAATATTAAATTCAACATTGCAATCGTTGACAAATGTCTGTGGTATAAGTGGAAACAATACAAACACAAATATAACACACTACTCCTGGCATAGATAGATAGATGGATTATTTTCATAAAACCACAGCAGTCTGGCATGTTATTTCTTTCTCAACCAATATAATTAGTTTCAAAATCAGCATATGAACGTTTTGTACGGCTCTTCTTTTTCTTGCCCCATTTCTTTTGCCGCTGTTTTTCAGCCAAGCCTTTATTCTATTTTCTGCATCAATAGTTGCAACAGACTGCTTGGATTTCTGGCTGAATGTGTGATTTTGTGATTACTTTTATCTATATATCTGAATACATACACAGCCTGGACATGAAACTTGATACAGTCAGGCCTAGTCTTTCACAGCTCAGCCACAGACGACATCTGCTCAGTGGCACTCTCCTATCAGCGGTCCATGCTCCTAATTGGCTTATTGCCACTGTTCTGCAGGTCCCCTTCTCCTCCACTGCTTCCCTCGCTTCCTCCTCACCTCACCATCCCTTTGGTAATGGGTCACTACTCCCTCTAGCATGTTGTGATGAAGCCATGCTTCTGCTTGCCTCACTGCTTTTTTCTGCTCTTCAGCTTTAGCCAGAAGACTTCCCTGGCCTACATCACCTTAATGCTCTATTCCAAAGTTCTGAGAAGCAGCTTTAGTCAATAAAGGATGTCAATAATGCAGCTTGCTTGTGAGCAGTGATGCCACTCTGGGTGCATGTTAGCTGGGCATTCCTCCTCCTCTGCTTAGTTAGTGCTTTTAGGGTTCTCCTGTCTGAGGTCCTCTGACACCCTTCCTCTACTCTTCTTTCAATCTTTCTGCAGCAAGGCTCACAGTGATTGATATCATGGCCTGAAGTTTCCTGTTAATATCTCCTCCTGCACTTATGTCCAGAATCTGATCTACACCGTTGTCTAGCTTGTTCCACAGTGATGCCATATCAGCTGCTGGCCACTTGATCCTTTTCATCTTAAGTTCGATGTTGCACTCTTTTGCCAAAAGTATTTACTTATCCATTGAAATCAGTGAATTCAAGTGTTCCAATCACTTTCATGGACATGGCACCTAGCCATGCAGACTTCTTCTACAAACATTTGTGAAAGAATGGGTCACTCTCATCAGCTCAGTGAATTGCATCATGGTACTGTGATAAGATTCCACCTGTGCAACAAGTCCCGTTATGAAATTTCCTCGCTACTAAATATTCCAGTCAACCAAACAAAATGGAAGCGATTGGGAATGAAAGCAAGTTAAGAAGTGGTAGCATGACCTTGAAGTGGTAGGCCACGTAAAATGACATAGCAGTGTCAGCGGATGCTGAGGCACATAGTGCATAAAGGTCACCCATTCTCTTCAGAGTCAATCACAACAGACCTCCAAATTTCAAGCAAGCTTAAGATTAGCTCAAGAACAATGTGTAGAGAGCTTCATTGAATAGGTTTCCATCGCCGAGCAGATGCATCCAAGTCTTACATAACCTAGTGCAATCCAAAGCATTGGATGCAGTGGTGTAAAGCATGCTGTCACTGGACAAATCACGCTTCTTCATCTGCCAGCCAGATCGGCATCATATTAAGCCCTACCGGATTAAGAATTGGATGTCACTCAAGTTTATATGCGTGAGAAGGCAGGCGAGTGAATTCTTTGGCAATACAAAGTTAACACAAAAATGAGGAAATTTGTTTGGTAGAATATTTCTTTGTTGTAACAATGCTTCTTGGCAATAAATCTTATAAGTCACATTTAAATGGTCCTACAAGTAAGGAACATGCATTTGTGGGATAAGCAGCAGAGCTGAGTATGTGGGTTGAGCCAATGAAAAATTAGCCAAATCCTCTATGCTAATGCCAAACAGCTTATTCTGCCATTCACTCATTTGGTGTTTGGTGGACTGGTTGATTGAAGTTTGAAGACACAAGACATATTGGCAATTTTACAATTTTACATTTCTTCAAACAGCATTTGTCACAAGTCAGCCAATGTGGTTGTGTTGGTCACTCTAGCACAAACAGCATGCCCAAGCTGATCCCAGTGTTCATTGGGGTCTATATCAGGACTGCAGGCAGGCCATTCAATCATCTCCACTCCTAAATTCTGGAGGTAGTCTTTAATAAACCTCGCTCTGTGTGGGCGAATGTTGCCATCTTGGAGGATAGACTTTGGTCCTAAACTACTGAGATATGGGATTACCACTGGTTTTAGAATTTCATCGTTATATCTCTTTGCATTGAGATTGCCTCCAATGATGAAAAGCCTCGTTCTTCCAGTGAGGGAGATGCCACCCCACACCATTACACTGCCTCCACCAAAAGATGTTACACTAGTGGTGCAGCAATCAGCACAGTGTTCTCTGCGTCTTCTGCACACTTTGACTCTATGATTCAATTGCTGTAGGCAGAATCTGGACTCATCGCTGAACCTAACGTTCCTCCACATGTTTAGGTTCAAGTGCACGTGTTGCCAACACAAGTGCAAACAGGCCTGGCACTGAAGGAAAGTCGTGGCAGGCCTCCTGGCATCCCGATGAGACCGGAGATTGGCTGTGTGCAGTCTGTTCCGGATTGTCTGGGCAAAGTGCTGTCGGCCATATTGTCCTGCCGACCTTGACTGCAAATCTGTAGAAGGCAGCCTTTGGTACCTCAGTGCTGACAGGGTGAGGAAACAATCTTCTTTGGGTGTTGTCTTCTTGGGACGCCCACTCCATGGCCTGTCTCTGACGTCCCCCGTTATATGGAACTTGGTCTTCAATTTGGAGTGGTACTAGGGCTCACTCCAAATAATGCCGTAACTTGGTTTTGCAGAACACCAGAACACTTGAATTTGCCTTATTGCACAGGTCCTATCCAGATCAGTCAAACGTGGCATGCTGATTCTTGGAGCTGACCTTGGAGCTCACCTACTGATCCCTGAGTCTAGCAGGCTTGCTGACATGGACTGACCAGATCATCATACTTGTTGAGCTTCCTTTTAAATTCTTTATCCAGGCAGTTTTCCCATGGTGCTCTCAATTTCAGGAGCAATATATGCTTTGTGGAATAAGACACCAGAACCAAATCAGGTCGTAAGGTGATGGTTGTGATATGCTTGAGTTGCCTGCGGTTGTTCTTACAGGAAGTCCTGGCTGGTCCCTGGCTCTGACAAAGGCAATTGCTTTGGACAGGTAGGTTTTCTTTGCCTGTTCGACCCCATGGCAGTGCTTTAGTGTAGCAGATTAGTATGTGCTCAGGTGTTTTAATGCTTTAAGCAAAGCAGGGTTGCATGAGACCTAGCAATGGCAGGGTCTGACACTAAGGGAACTGGACCATAGGGCTTGAGATGAGACATGGAACATGGGTGAGACAATGCAGTGAAATGAAAGATTAAAACTTGCACGTTGCACCGTCTTGATGCCCTGAAGTACACAATATGTATAGCATGCACTGAGCTGCTGTGGCACAGGTGTTTTGCACATACTGTCAATGGACGATGCCTAGCCCAGTTTTGCTAGTGTACTCCACAGTATAAACAAATTTTATAAGCCCCTGACTTTTGTGCTATACCTGGTCATTGGCCTGCAGGTAATAGTCTGATGTCAGAATGACCGACACTCCCAACTTCTTCATGAAGCTTCTCCAAACTTGTTACATGAAAGTCATAGTGCTGAAGACACGGAAGGATGGATGTAGCCTTGTTTCAGAGCCTTGCTGCTGTATTTTTTTTTATTGCCTGCTGTTCAGTTAGAGACGGGGTAAATAGTTTCTCCCAGGGGAGTGCACCTTGGGAGAAGGTAAATCACACAGTCATGCTCCCTGTGAGTAAGGAGACCACTGGCCTTGGCTTTACTGAAGACTTAATGGAGATCCTAGTGTCTTGGTGGGATCATAAAGTGGTGGTCTGTGTCTGGACATTCAATGCTTTCACTGGTGCATGGAGCTGTATTTATGATAGCTGGCAGAGGACCATGCCCAAATTTCCTTGGTCTGCCGGGATATGTGCGGGTCATACTGCTGCATCCATGGGAGCCTCAGAACTATAGGATAATGACTCAACACTGGAATGAGAAGGGTTTCATAGACTGAAATCAAGGTCAATTGTGAGCAAGGAGCAAAAACCAGAAAGTCAAACACTCTGTAAATGGCTAAGTAAACACTGGAATTCTAAATACTATGCACCCTACGTAAACAAAAGACACGGTTTAAATACATAGAGCTGGATTCACTAAACACTGTAGATATAAATGAGACATAATAATGAACATATAATCATGAACATTACTGAGAAGGGGTGTCTTGGAAAATACTGGCACGGTCATCTTGTGTAGCCACTGCGGATTCTGGGAATCAGAGTTGTGTGGCATTGCAGGAGTACTTACTGTATGTACAGCACAAAAATTATGTTTTAAAGAATTGGGGGGGGGCATTTAGATTAATTGTTGCTAAATTGTAAGGTGTTTCCCGATCCTTGCCAATAAAAAATCTTTCTATTTAATTCATTATACATTTGTTGGAGCTGTTTGTGTGACGTTTTAAGTAATATTTTTTCCTGTTGAGTTCTGCCAATTATTCTGGATGTTACTGTGAGCAATTTGGCAATTAAATTGTTTGGTAAACATTTACCAAAGAGGTCAGGTAAGTGCGCAGGTAAGTGGCACACATACATCTCTCAGTTTCTCCTACAGTGCCTTTATGTCATCTGTAGTCTGCAGAGGAAATAAAAAATTATCTTTAAACATTTTTTTTTGGCAAAGACCTGTATAAATATGGCTTAGAAAAATATGGCTATTTTTCATACTGCTTTGATTTTTCACAACACTTGGAACAGATAAAACTCATTTTTAGTAACAAATACATCTATGTTTACTTGATTTAAATACAAATCAATTGACCAACAAAGTTTCATTCTGTAGTCATGCTGCAGTTAAAAGTACCAGCACTTATCTCTTGTCTGACATAATGTGTAAGGACACACTTGGTTTTACTTCCTCATTAACACGTATTACAACCAGATACCTCGCACATTTTCAGCAGCTCATCTCAATGTCTGTAAACTCGCCTCTGTGTGCCACCTCATTAAGATTAGGACTTTCCGGGCCTCGAGGCACATTTTTTATTTCGTTATATATTATACACTATATATTGATTACAGATCCTAAAATTACACTAAATACTTTTCTTACTTTAATTAGTGCTCCTCATTTTTCCATCCCACATGTATACTGTAATCTACATACAGAAATATCTTAGAAAGTAAGGAAAGGTACATGATAAGAAATAAGTAAGAAAAGAAGGTGGGGAAAATTGCATAAAAGAGGACATTTTGCATTAAAAAAGTGTCTCTTATTGTCTTGGATTCAGACTGATTCAGACTGAGCTATAGCTTAGTTAGAGGGGCACTTCACAAAAGTATTTTGGTTTTATATTGAAGGTATTTAGACTGGAATTGAATGAGCAATATGCATCTTATATTTGGTAGGGAACTTTGGTGATTGACTGACTGTTTTTGCTTCAGTCAGTTTGCTTGTCTAAGTCTTACAAGCTTTCTTATTTACAACATTGCAAAGCTGGGTGAAACTTGGGCCAGGTTTAGTCATGAAAAGCTTTGCCAGCATTGAGCTAATAGTCAGTCAAAGTCACTTTATAGTACAGCCTTCTCCATGGTGCTTGGCACTCCTGCCAGACTTGGGCCAATCATGGTCCTAAGATGGGGCAGGGTTTGTTTGAAATGTGTGCATTTGCCAAGGTAGGGCCAATATTGCTTCAATGCAGGAACATGGCTGTTTATGAAAAGTGCACTATTGCCAGTTCTGGAACCAGTTGTGCTGGGGAACAGTTGGTTGTAACATGTGCCCCTAGCATGGCCACCCAAACAGAGACTAGGCCAATGTTTTCAATATGTGACCAGAAGGTCAGTTAGGAAAAATGTTATGCAACATTTAAAAAAAACTGCTATGCAACATTTCTTTTCTGAGTAGAAATGGAGAATAGTAGTAAAAAACTTTATACATCAATATAAGTGAGCATAAAACATTAGTTAGCATCACAGCGAATTTCCTCTTCAAGTAAATTCAAGTAATGCTATCAGTCTTTGGGTGCGAAGACTTCAAGATTGAATTGAAGTTGAGGCACAACTATAAAAGCACCAAGCATCAGAATGAATTACGTCCAGAGGATGAGAAACGCGACTGTAGCAGAAGTGTGTCAGGACAAGGCACCAGGGTGTACAGAATAATTATCATGTCACACATCAAGAAACAATTTGTGCAGAAAAAGGCTCTTTATCTTTTCTTTAATCAAATATTTTTCGATATATTAAAAACCTCTTCCTAAGCTTGAAAAATTTATATTTAAACAGAACCTGTTTGCTGTTTTGACCAATTTAGTGAGTCAGTACAGGAGGGGAAGTTGTATATCTGGCTGTGTCTCATTACCCTAATGCATTGTTCTTCCTGACTCAGCACATTCCCTCCATCAGCTATATTTGTTGCCCCTCGTTTTTTTTTAACAGATGTAAAACAAAAAAAAAAGTTGCTTGATGCAGCAGCATGATTCATCAGATAACGCACATGAAGATATACTGTAATTGAAAAATAGCTACACGTAGACTGAACTATTATGCAAATGGGTCTGTTTAGAGGATGGAAGTGTACTGCAGGCTGATTTATTTTAAATGGAAAATCTGGTTGTGAGGCTCCAACTTAATGCATGTAGTAAATAAAGTACTAGTTCAATTTGCATTCATAAGTTCATATATTAAAAATGTGTGTCATTTAACCTTAAAATATGATCTGTGGGTGCAGGAGATGGGTGTCAAACTGTTCAAGTCAGTCATATATGCACATATTTAACAGTATTTTATCAGTCTGCTAGGTATTGTGCTAACTTGACTCCTGAAAGCCATGCATGTAAAAATGTATAATCCTTACTGCTAATGCTAGTTAGCTAGCTAACTAGACAGGTTATCTGAGGTAGCTTTATTGTTTCTGGTCTAATCCCTAGTGTTGTAAGCTTATTTTGATAACCATATACCTAATCAGAAACAGTTGGACAGCATGTTGGGATTTCTTTCCTTCTTTTCGTTTGCAGGCAGACCCTTTTTGTTGACTTTCATCAATACAATGTGTATGGTGATAGGATGTGCACAGCAATAGAAAGTGAAAAATAATGCTATGTAGTTTTTGACCGTTAAATGATTAGACTAAAAACAAGGACTTTTACAGAGGCTACACCTCCCTTACTGATACAAATAAGAGCATAAACAAAAGCCACGCCTCTTTTACTGGAACTGGCAGGAACAGAGGCCAATACACCTTAGTGAGTGTGTGTGTGTGTGTGCACGTGCAAGCTGAGAAACAAAGACACCATGCTCCACCAGTGTCTGACCTGCAGCTATTGTCATGTGTGAGGAGGGGTCAAGGAAGAACTGAATAAGTAGTGATGGGTTAGTGATGGGCTTGACAGTGGGGAAAGTGTAGAAATCAATTCCAACCTGACAGACAGGGCAACATCAAACCGTCACCATTATTATGCCTGCATTAATAATGTGTGTGTGTGTGTGTGTGTGTCTTTATCATGAATACACATGCATTTATATACAGTATATACCTGCGAGATGTTATGTTATGGAAAAATAGCTTGCTTTTTTTGGCAAAAACCTGTGTTTGTGCATGCACAAGAGAAAGTATGGGGTTTGTGTTGCAATGTATGCATGCGCATATTTCAGTGTGTGTGTGTGTGTGTGCGTGTGTGTGTGTGTGTGTGTGTGTGTACGTGTCCTCAAAAGAAAGTGGGGGCTTCATGTTGCCCTGTATGTATGCGCATATCTGAGTGTGTGCTCTTGTGAACTGGATAATAATGTCAGCAGGTCATAAATACTGATGCTTTGCAGTTAGATGCCAGTGTGGGGGAGGTTCAATAATGATACGCCTTCTCAAATAAAGGTGTGTGGGTGTGGGTGTCTGAACTGAAGCATTGCAAAGTGAATGGGGCAGGTGATGGGTTGTAAAGGAGAGACTATAAAATAGGGATTTGATTTTATTTATGTCTCCTTTCCCTACACAAGCAATGCTGTGGCTTTAGTACAAGTGTAATAACACTATTGTATATAGCACACAACTGAATAGATTTAAAATGTAATTCCGATGGTGTTTATAATGTAACAGAAAGAGCAAGACTAGAACACACACACACACACTGACTACTACTCTGCTGGAGGCAGACTCCTGAGTGCCTAATAGATAATAATGTAATTCTGTTAGTACTTTTGTAGTTTTTAAGTAAGCACTTTAGCATCTGTCTGCGTACTGCAGAGCAATGTCTGTGTGCATGTTGTTCTAAGGAAAGCAGTTATTCAATAATTCCATTTCTCTTCCCGCTTCTCTCTCTCTCTCTCTCTCTCTCTCTCTCTCGCTCACACACACACACACACACACACAGACACACACCAGAACACACATTCTTTACTGTACTGTGTTTCTAAGGCTTCAAGTTTGACACACAGGCCAGACTGGTTCAGTCCAGTAAGCAGATTGCACAGACTGACCCACATTTCTGTGTGTGTGTGTGTGTGTGTGTGTGTATGTATAAGAGAGAGAGAATGAGTATGTGTGTGTATTCTCAGCTCAGCAAGAGAGAGATCTTTTAACAGGCTCATGTGGCTTTAATTAGTATTCTGGAAGGAGAGTGAGAGCAAAGGAATGAAAAAGAGAGAGAGAGAGAGAGAAAGACAGAAAGAAAGAGAGAGAGAAAGAAAGAGAGATTAAAAACCCTGTAATATGGGCATTTTAAAAGCTTCAGTATTCTAAAAAGGGATTATGACATGATCAAAAAAGCAACAGCCGTTTACACACAGGGTTGTACAGACTACAATGCACACTTGTTACATCATCATTTATTCTATGTTCCATACCGTTTTTACATTCATCATATTTGTCCACACGACAAAAATCAGACATTTCAAGCCAAATCTCATGCCAAACATGCGAAAGCGGTTGTCCTTTATATTCGCAATTCAGGCCTGGGATGGAGCTGACCTATATATGTGTCACCAAGTTTATTCCCAGAGAAAGAATTTGCTGTAAAAGCAGATTTGATCTAGAGAAGTGACCTTTGACCCCAGAAGATGCAGTTAGTCTTTTCCTGGATTTGTGCCTCTCTGTGGGTGTGAGTTTACAGTGCTTAGTGGGGGTCAGTGATCTCTCGTTTCCTTTTGCAGAAATCCCAACTCTCAGCTTGAAGGGGTGGGCAAGGGAAACATCTGGAATTTACATCCTTCAGTGTCTACAACAAAGGGGCGGGGGGGGGGGGGGGGGTTAAGAGGGGGGGTGGGGGCA
>JAOVVF010000025.1:9172721-9194901 GCA_028565595.1 Duopalatinus emarginatus | reverse complement strand
TGTGTGTGTGTGTGTGTGTGTGCACGCACGCATCGGCATGGGGCCCTGTCCCAAATTGATGTGAGTAGTTTTCTGTAGCGAGAAGGTGATTAGGCTGTACCTGTTCACCTTTCACACTCCACTGGCACAAACACACGAACACACAAACGTACAGGGAGAAGCAACTTAGACACCAACACAAGCAGGTCAAAGCGAGAATCTTTTTGAAAATGAACAATAAAAAAATTGTGAAAATTATCCTTTCAAGAAGGTTCTGAAATGTATATTATAAAAACACTTTCTGTTTGTACTGTGAGTCTGCTGAACATCATCTCGCCCAGTGCCCTGTCAAGCTCTGCTCCATGCCAGCTCACTGGAACACCACCTATGCACGTCTTGATCTGGTGAGTCCTGACAATTTGTATGAATTGTGCGGTCAACTTTATTGATTCAGAGGTACTGAGGCAACTGGAGATCTCCCCTCGATTGTTTACCTGCAACCTTCATTTCCACTTTTTTTTTTTTTTTCAACTTTTTCAATCATCCACAGTTCCTCCGCCTGCCCTGAATAAGAAAGCATGACCCCTGCATATTTATGGAAATCATGAGACATCTTGTACTGGTCCACCAATGCTGTCTGTGCCTCCTGACCGTCCCAATCAAGACCACCACCATAGAGAGCCCCAAAAGCTCCTGTCAGGTTCCTGTCCCGTTGGAGTATTATGATCTCAAGACGGTGTTCAGCAAGACCAAGGCTAGCAGGCTGCCTCCCCATCGTCCCTATGACCGTGCCATAGACCTCCTGCTGGGCAGTTCTCCTCCATGAGGACGAATCTATCCACTCTCCTGCAAGGAACAAAGTGGCATTGCAGAGGCTTTAAAACAGGGCTACGTCATACTGTCCACCTCTCCAGCCAGCACAGGGTTCTTCTTCATTGAGAATTGATTACTGAAGAATTAACCAAGTAGTACCTGTACCCACTGCCCTTGATTCCATCAGCCCTGGAACAATTAAGAAAGGGTGGAGTCTTCACTAAACTGGACCTCCGCAGCACCTACAATTTGGTTCGGATTCGGGAGGGCGACAAATGGCGTTCAGCACCACTACCGGTCACTTTGAGGACCTGGTGATACCCATAGGATTGTTGTCAACTCCCAGTCTCTTCCATTGTATCATCAATGGCATTCTACAGGAGATGCTGGGATGGTTCCTGATTGCATATGATGACGACATTCCAATCTATTCTGAGGATATGGAAACCCATGTTATTCATGTTTGCCAGATACTTACCCAGTTTCTCCACTATCAGCTCTACATCAAAGGGGAGAAGTGCAAGTTTCACATCACCCAAGTCAAGTTCCTCTAGTACATTATTGACCGGGATGGGGTATCCATGGGCCACAACAAGGTGAGTATCCAAGACTGTTCCTGGGGTTTGCAAACTTTTTCCAGCACTTCATCAGGGCATTCAGCCAGATCACAGGCCCACTGACTATCTTGCTCAAGGGGGGGGGGGGTGTTAAGCTATTGAATTAGGGACCCCCAACGCTGAATTCACCTTCCCTTGCCTGAAGAAGGTCTTCACTACGACTCCAGTTCTCCTACATCCGGGTACTGAGAAACCATTTGTGGTGGAAGTGGACACCTCAGACTCTGGAGTGGGGGGCATTTTTTTCCAGTGGCCGGTGGACAAGCCCAAACTACATCCAGTGGTATACTTCTCTAAGAAGCTTTCCCAAGCCGAACAGAACTACAGTGTGGGAGCTAATAGCGATCAAGCTAGCTCTGGAGGACAACTATCATGCCCACTGCATGCTTCCTGCACTTTATTGAGTGGGAACTAGATGCGGAAATATGTAACCAGTGCAATGTTTGTCCTGGCCTTATGCCCGGTCAACCTCATCTTCATCCCATCCTCCATCAGCTGGCCACCCAGGAATACAGCGCACCCTTTATCTCCTCAGCAGCAAGTAATGGTGGCCAACCATGCAACGAGTTGTGACCTTGTGCAGAGAATGTGCCAAAGAATGTGGTAAGGTGCCCCATACACTCCCCGCTGGAAAGTTGGTACCTCTCCTAGTTCCTCAGCATTCCTGGTTGCACCTGGCTGTGGATTTTGTCACAGACCTGCCCAGCTCCAAAGGTAACGCTACAATCCTGGTCATAATTGATAGATTCTCTAAGTCTGTCCAGTTTGTTTACCCTCCCAGGACTACTGGGAGACTGCTGAACATATCTTTATGCACATGTTTTAAAACTTTGGCCTACCCGAGGTCATTGTCAGTGACCTGGCACCCCAATTCAAATCACAGGTCTGGAGAGTGTTCATGGAATGCTCCGGAATTACAGTGAGCCTCACCTCTGGGTATTATTTGCAGTCCAATGGACAGGTCTAGCAATGTAATCAGGAATTGGGGCAGTTCCTGAGAACATTCTGCTCGACTAACCCCCAAAACTGGTTGACCTTTTGTGGGCTGAGTACGCCCAGAACTCATTGCAAAACTCTGCCACTGGACTCACCCCATTTTAGTGTGTGCTGGGTTTCCAACCCCTGTTCCTCCTTGGGACATTAACCTGACAGACAACTACACCCCTTCCCCCTTCCTTGCAGCCATGGATGTGGACGGACACTACTACTGTCCTTGAAGGTCCAGTACCTCATCGAATAGGAGGGCTATGGCCCCGAGGAGAACAGCTGGGTTCCTGTCCAGGATGTCCTTGATCCTCAAGAATTCCATGCTTGTCACCCCAACAAGCCAGCTCTTGTCCTTAGAGCTGACCCAGAAGAAGTCAGTCACCAGAGTTCTAGTGCACCTGTTTTAAGACTTTAATCACCTTGCCAGTCGGAAGCCTGGGCTTCCCATCCACTTCCTAGTCCAAGCCCCGGACTTCTGCAAGCACATTGTGAAGTTTTAGAATTGCCGTCACTGGAGCTGTTACCAAGCTGTGTTATTCTTTGTTGCATTCTAGTTTCTATCTTTTGATTTCTGTCTGAGTATTGCCCTGCCTCTGATACTCTGTCTGCTGATTGCCTAAACCCTGAACATTATTCAGACTCTGATTCTGCATGCCAATTTGGATTTGTCTGTTTTGAACTCTGTGTCTTTAAAGACCTGAGTCTGTGTGCATGTACTACATTGCCTAATGTGTACTTTAGTGTTTCTATGTGAACGTGTCACAACAGTAGAGCTTATTTTAATTGACGTAATACATACATGTGTTTTAATAATTAAATTATCAAATTTCTACAGTAATGACAGCAGCATTAATTAACAAATGACACACACACACATACATACGTACATATGTGTTTCATTTGATAAATATATAAAAGGCTGAGTAAGGACTTGCTTTTCTGAGTAAGAGTAATTCACTTCAACGTGTCCTTTCTATTAAAGTGTGTGTGCTTGTGAATGCGTCGAGTGTTAGATACACCATGATGCACTGCAAGATGCCATATTTGGTGTGAAAAATGATCACACCACAAATCTTTCCGATCAATAAGCCATTTGTCTTTACGTACATAATTAGACCGCTACGACACACATGGCTTAGTGGCATGGAAGCATAGGAAAGAGTCGCTTTACACCGAATTGGACAGCGTATTAATGTACAGCTCTAGAACAGCTAAAATGATTAGGTAATATTACATTAACCTGTGGGAATGGTGGTAATTATGAGATCTCAGCACTGTTCATTTCCTCCAACTCGGAAATGAATCATTTATGTGGTAGAATTACAGCCATTATTATAGCCACACTATACTGTTTTTAAAAGGTCATATGTGAAAATAATAATGGATGTGTATTACATACAGCTGAAGTTAGATATTTGGTTAAATCCAAGTTTTTTTTGGCTTTGATGAATGGTCTTCTTACAAGTTGCCCTAACCAACAACAATACTTCACCTGTGTAAGCAAGCTGCAGCCACCACTGACTTGTAGGTACATTATTGTCAAAATGGTGTAAGTAAATACAGTGGTATGCAAAAGTTTGGCATCCTTGATAATTGTCATCATTTTCCATTATAAATCATTGTTGTTGGACCAGCTATTTCAGTTAAATATATCATATAGCAGACGAACACAGTGATATTTGAGAAGTAAAAAGTTTATAGGATTAACAGAAAGTGTGCATTAATTATTCAAACAAAATTAGGCAGGTGCATAAATAAGGGCACCCTTGTCATTTTATTGATTTGAATACCTTTAGCACTAATTATTGGAACACAGAATTTGTTTTTTTAAGCTCATTGACCCTTGACTTACATGCACAGGTAAATCCAATTATGAAAAAGGGTTAAGGTGGCCAATTGCAAGATTTTCTCCTCTTTGCATCTTGGCAACTTGGGAACATGGGAACCTTAAAACTTGATTTCGCTTTGCAAATATCACTGTGTTTATCTCTTATATTTAACTGAAATTGCTAATCCGAACAATCAATGATTTTAAAGGAAAATAATGAAAATTATTAGGGGTGCATACCACTTTTGCATACCACTTTATGTTAATGTGTGTTTGTTGGAGTAATGTGTTTTTTCATTAATGACATATTGTGTTTTTGTGTGTGTCAGCACATGGTGTTATCACTGTATGCAGATCAGATAACGAATCTCTGATGACATTTTGACGAGATAGGGACATTTACCCAGCCCCAGAGTATAAGAAAGGAGTGAAAAGATCTCCATTTTATTGCTGAAGTTTGGTATTGTGTAGGCAAAGCAGTATTTAGCTACAATAGCAAACATGCCAAAGAAAATACCTCACAAAGCTTTGTACATATGTGTGTGAATGTATTGGGGGTACTTGTGTAACTTAAGATTGTATGTACCAAAAGGACAAAAGACAGACGGATGAATAGAAAAGAGACATTTGATCTGCCGTTTCCGCACTGTGACATTTTGAAAAGCAGTGTAGTAATTATACACTTACCCACACACTTTCTTCCGGATGCAGCTTTTCTTGTCTCACCTGTGTTTGACTTGCTTCCTGTTGGTATTGGTTCTCTCAAACCGAACCTTACACTGAATGAGCTTTAAAGGATCATGCAGTAACATAAGCTCAGAGATGAATACAGATGTGATTGTGTGTGTGTGTACATTCAGGGTATTTTGAGTCAATAGAATTCTTGCTTTAGTGGACTTGTGAAAGGGCAAGTACAGCAGCCAGACAGACCTAGGCCACACCCCATTTAGCATGATGTATAGGTCACAACTGCTTTAGTAGAAGGTAGTTTATGGCATCTAATTGACACTTTTATTGAAGCATCTTTAATAAGTGATTTGTTTGTATCAAAAACAACTCACTTGATCAGGAGCTAGTGTATGAGTAGTGTATAAAAAGACAACAGAATTCAAGGATTTGTTTATTTACTTATTGTACATATATTATTAGATTACCTAAGTGCTGATAGGCCTCACCTTATTCCATGAAACTTTAAATGACAAGCACAAAAGCCACACCTCCTGTAATGGGACTGATGCAACAAGCACAGAGGTCATACCTTCTTTAGTTGGACTAACAAGGCATGCCTCTATTATTGAGACCAACACGAGTAAGAAGGTCAGTCGGTTGTCATGGCTTATTAGTATGACTGACAGGACATGCATAGAGTTTGCTCTTGCTCTGTTATAGAGCTTATATAGAACTTCATTTTTACTGGGTAATTGCTTCCAATGCCACCCTGAGCTCAAAAGGGTAAAACAAAAACCTGTGGAGGTCTGAAGCACCCCACTTACCCATCATTTTGGGGGATAGTCATCACTGGTTAGGATGACTTTAATTCCAAGAGACTAACATATAGTGTAATGTGCAGGAAACAACTGTTGTGTCCTGATCGGTTGAGATTTCTTTCAGGATGTCAACTTTTTTTGTATGTCCACAAGGACTAACAAGAAATCCAGGCCAGTTTTGAAACGGATCTCAGTAAGGGAGAGAGGGTGCCGTAGTGAATTTGCAGAGGCTGATGAATGTACCACATGCTATTCATGGCAAGTTCACATCATTCATGTACATAATGTAAATGATAGGACCAGAATTTGGGTCACATTTTCTCCTGATAAAATGTCCAGACTTACATTGTACAACTTAATATTTGTCTTAAACATTTTGATTGTCCATCATGATAACCAGGTAAAAATTCATGTATTGTCTCGGGGCCCGACTCATGCAAAAACATGCAACATAGCCAGAAGTGCATTTGCTGCTAATGCTGTCCAAACATCTCAACATTTTACTTTGCAGATCCACCTAATCCCAAATCAGAAAATTTTATTGAGAATTTTCACTCACTTTAGGGATTCTTGGCATACTTTCATAAACAGCTAAATTCAATAAAACAACAAAGGACTTGGTTAATATAAACAAAAGTAAAAATAAGACAAGTAAACCAATATATATCTACACTGGAATATAGCACAGGAATAAATAAATAAATAAAAACAAACCCCAAAAGGCACACAAATAAAAAGTTAAGGAAAATAAGTGTTGTGCTTAGGAAGTTCCCCAATCTACCCAGTAGCCCCCACAAAACTAAATTACATCAGGTACATCTGAAACCTGTAGTCAGTTAGCTTAAAAACAGTCCAATAAGAGGAAAAAAGAAAGAAGGAAACCGCACGGCAGACTCCTCTCTGCAAAAGTCGGGCTTTGATTTTTATTCCCAATGAACGCAGGTTCCACCAACACCACACAGCTCAGTCTCTTACTCTAGGGCCTCCCTCCGTGTGTTCCATTATGAGACACCAACTAGGAGAGAGAGAGAGAAAGAGAAACAGAGAGCAGTATTCTGGCCGATACAGCAAGCATTCAATTAGCATCTCCACCCACAAGATCAGAAACAATACTCACACTGTGCCCAGGGGTGGTAACCACCAGCCTCCAGTGCGAGCATTCAGAAGCCTGGGTGGAAAATAGCACGACGGCAGCCTCAGTGCAGCTCCCCCACATTCACTGGCTCAGGTACACGCTGATTCCTTGTGCCTCATTGATATGTTCACCCTGATCCCGAAGCTCCATCGTCACTGGTTGAGTTACCAGCTAAGCAATTTTCACTTCTTGCTGCTCAACGGTCACGTCACGTTCCAAATGGTACTTCTGCCGTGTGGCCATTCCACTCTTACTCCTCAAAAAAAAAAAAAGGAAATAATCCACATAATGTAGAATTACATTACTACAGAAAAAAAGACACCATTCACCTCTCTGACATGTGCAGCTCTAAATCACCACAGACCAATATATACGCCCTCATTTGTGCTAACCTGTATGCAGTATTAAATCTACAAGTTGGTAGAGGGTGACATGAGGTCTGGCAACCCTGACCTACTTACATTTGGAATACTGTTCACCTGGAATTGGGTTCTACACAGCTCCAACAGAGCAGCTTGGGCCCCAGTCTGAGTCCAGGTCTCATGAAAGAAAGATGAAAGTGAACTATTTGCCTACTGTGTTTGCACACAGAGGAATGTGACCGCCGCGTTTAACCCATCCGTGCAGTGAAACACACACACACCAGTAAACACTAGGGGGCACTGTACACACTTGCCCGGAGCAGGGGGCAGCCCCAAACCACAGCGCCCAGGGAGCAGTCGGGCAAGTTAGGCGCCTTGCTCAGTCGTTTCTTGCCCTGGCTGGGGATCAAACCCGCTACCTTCTGGTCACGAGGCTGGTTACCTAACCACTAGGCCACGGATGTAGCTTGGTAGGATTGTAGGGATAATGAAAATGCCAAGGCATGTGTCATTGTCACTGTGTTCCTAGGTCTACATGGCTCCCAGATGGCTTCAGTCAGATGCCGGGTTGGTGGCACTGGACCCTGTCGGAGGCAGTGGCCAAAGGAGTCATGTGGGTGAACTGAGCCTTGAAATAAACAACAATGGCAGGTCTGCTTCTCTTCTGCAATTGACCAGCGCTCCAGAGGACCTCTGGGGAGTTTACCTACTTGAACATGACCTGTATAATCCATCATTATACTGAATAATCCATCAAATCCTGCCAGTTCAGCCCGTCCAGTCAATGGCCAGGATTCACTTAGTTATTTTATGGTCAGAGTGAATCAGGCAGGTATGGGGAGCCGGAGGAAACAGAAATTGGTTGTCACTGGTATCTCCTGGTGCCTGAGCCCCCCCTTATCCAAATGCGAGGTTATCACTCTGCTATCATCAGCTCATTGGTGATGTAGCAAGAGATAAGGGTTATGGCATTTCTTAGAACTGCTTGATCCACAGCGTGCTCATCTGGGATTCTAGCTGATCTTTGACTGCATCACAGGACAAGGCCCATATTAACTTATGAGCTTGGCATCCTTCCAGCTTGCTCATCAATGTTCCGGGAAAAAAAGACAGAAAGAAGACATCACATCAATACCCCATGAGCCATGCCAATTATTACACCTGTAGTTCCTCCCCAAAACACCACAGTCCTGCTTCAAACCCATACGAAACCATGTCCTCACCTGCTACACACTGATTGAGTCAGTCTCAGGTGCTGGTTGTTAGTGCAGAGTGAAATACTGTTGTACGGTGTTAGCACTTCATGTGACACATCCGTCCTTTGGCAAGTGTTTCTCACCCTTGTGATTCTTTGCCATCATGTTCAGACGTGCACTCGCCAATGACACATCGCACAGCTTTGAACCTCTGTACAATGCACACAAAGCCACAAGGACACAGCGTGTTTGTATTACAAGCGTGGGGGCAGCTGATCTGTAATGTTGCTACACTTTTAGACTGTCTTTAGTCATTGTTTCTTTCCTTTAATAATGACTTGATAGATAATAATTACACACACATTGACACATAAACACACACCCTGGGAAAGCGTAAAAGGGAGAATCAGATGTACACAATGTTCCCCTGTGTTAGGCTAGGCATGTTTGGTGTCCAGGATTTGGTGTCTAGTTTTACAGTGGAACTTTGAGGCTAATATACCTAATAATTAAAAGAAGACTAGAAGACTCATCCAGAATGCTTTCTCTTAGTGGATATGAGAACTTTTTTTTTTTTTTTAGATGTGTGGCAAACAACCGGTTTGACTGCAACGTGAAAATAATAGCTCCTCTATTTATTTTTTTAACCATCCAAAGACACCACAGATACTGCTTTTTTTCTGTCAGCTAAAAATCCATGGTGAATGTATCTGGAGTTTACACAACGTCAACACAAACCAAACAAATGTATCCCGCAATTATTATCTATAATAATAGCTAACAGATGCTATTGAGATGGTTAATGATGTGGGTAAATTTAAAACAAAACCATAGCCTATTGGAAACACATTAGATAAGCTATAGATAGCATATTTAATTCATCAGGTAGCCATTGCCTAAGATGAAACTGTTGTCAACAGACACACACACACACACCATCCCCCTAAAAAACAGACCTGTTAGATGCTTTGTCCAGTTTGTGTGACAGTGACAACAGGTCTGTGTTGCTCTGTCTCCACCTACCCCCCAACATATATTGCATACCATTTATAACGTGTGCTCTATCCATCCATCCATCCAAATGTCTGGTTTCTACTCTATTTACCATTTCTCTTTTTTCTTGATTTACATTTTTCTGTTTCTGTGTGATTTAATACAAGAGTGTCAAGCATCGACCTATTGCTAATGTGTGTGTGTGCATGTGTGTGCATGGGCTGAATAGGTTGTCAACATGAGGGTTACAGGGGTCGGAGGTCACTTGCACACATGGTCCAGGAGGTGATTGGGACCTAAATTAATGTGCACGCACACACACAAACGCACACACACACAGAGCGTGGGGGAGGAAGAGATAAGGGCAAGAGAGCGAGAAAGCATTTAGTATTGATGGACAGATAATCACAGGAATTGTATGGAATGAGGAATAGATGGAAGCTGAACATTGTAAATTCTCAGCTCCGCCCTTTCTTTCACTTGTGACATCGCTCTTGGGTTGACACAGTATCTGGAGGAACAGAGGTTTGTCCTTAACTGAACTACAACACACACACACACTTGCACAAACAGGGTGATGCCAAGGCATTCCTAAAAGTCCCTTGATAACTCTCTCTTTCTCTCTCTGTCTGTCTTTCTCACACACACACACACACACCCTCACACACACACACACACACACACACACAACTGTGCAGTGGTCTGTGAAGAACATGGCCAGTTTCCATGGACACAAACAGGGAAACAGAGAAAGAGATGAATATGATCAGAAACAGCTGCTTGCTGTTCGATACAAAACGTGTGTGTGTGTGTGTGTGTGTAAGAGAGAGAGAAAGAGAGAGGGACAAATACTGAAAGCTGCTTACTATTCTTTTGACTTAAGCTTCCTCTTCAAACATATTACTGCTTAAAAAGTTGAGCACACACAAACTTCACTCATGTTAAAAAGTATTAATTTTAAACACACACTCACACATGCTGATTTCTATGACCGTGTTTAGTGGCATGGTTAAACGGTGTAGGTGATCTTGAGTATGTAGGCGTGTGTGTGTGTGTGTGTGATCAACAAATAGGAGATTATGGACACTGTGTAACGCGGATGTCGATTCTGGTTGGAACACGCATAGACAAACACACATCATTTATAGTGATCATGTAGAGTATATCTAAAGCCACACCTACATTAAGAGGCACTTTATAGGTATCTGTCTTCAACTCCATCTCTCTCTATTTGTCCGGGTCTTTCTGGGTCTCTCTGCCTCCGTGTGTGTCTCTCTCTCTGCCACGTGCACTTCAGCACAGAAGAATATAATTATGGCTGCTGCCACAAAACGGGAAAGGGAGGGAGGGAGAAAGAAATGGAAGGAGAGCTGTATTTGATAGTTATATAGTTAAATACAGTTATAGAGTCGATTATTTGTGCTATTGGATGTGCTGAATGATGCAAAAAAAATATAGTTTGGTATATAGTGTAGTGAGCTGCAGAGGTTGAACATGTGAACATGACATGAAAGCGATTGTTGTTGCCCAGCTTTGGTGAAAAATTCGACCCGACGATCTGTTTTTATTTAGAAAGTAACACCTTAATTAATTTGTATGGCTTTATATGCCTGTATCCTGTCCTCTTTTACCTGTACATTTGTGTTGCATATGAGCTCCATCTTGCACTACTACGAATTGTGCCAAACATTTTACCAGGATTTTACCTAATACATTTTACAGAAATAAAATTATAAGTTTCATCTGGAAGGCATCTTATTGAGTGTTTGCAGACATCCTGACACACACACACACACACACACAAATGCACAGTGTAAATCCACTTGGCCTCCCACTATAAACAGCATACAATTCATCATACAGATAAATCCTAGGTGAATCAATGGTTGCTAGGTGCATAGGTATGTGTGGGTTTGTGTGTGTGTGTGTTTGTGGTTTGGTTAAAAATGGCAGACATTTATCAAGATAAGATCCAGTCCAGTTCAGAGAGACAGGCATAAAGAAAGAGAGACGAACAGAGAATAAGAACCAGAGACAAAATAGAGAGACAGGCAGAATGGAAAGGATCATGTGAGGGGAAAGAAGAGAAAGAAAGAGACCCAAGAAAAAACACTGAAAACGGAAGAGGGTGAGAGAAACAAAGAGAGACAGAGGAAGAGAAAAGCTGAAAACTGAGCACAGAGTGAGTCAGACTGAAGGAGGGAGAGAGAAAAATTCCCCATGTGCAGTTACTGAAGATATCTACAGATCCTTTTCAGTGTGTGTGTGTGTGTGTGTGTGTGTGTTTGCAGGAGATGGAAGTTCAGAAGGTGAAAATTCAGTCACTGTTATCGCATCAGCATCACACTCTTGTTACACACTCCCCCATTTGTGTTTTATCACAGGCACACATGCACACTTTTTTTTTTCTTTTTTCTTTTCTTTTTTTTTTTTTTTTAATCAAACACACATCTTAAATTTTCACCTTGTCCTAACAAGTCACACAAGCATTTGACTCCTTCTATTACTCTATACACACACACACATGCACGCACATTTTATGAATGGTACTTTCATTCATAAGCATCACACGTATTTTTATTTATTTATTTATTTTTTAAATAAAAGCAATGCTGGAGAAATTATCAAAAGGCTTAAGTCGAAACTTGTACTGTGGTATTTAGAGGCTTTATGAGACTTTGTTTCTGCATGAGATAGAAAAAAAATCCCTTACTGATAATTATGGTGCAAATCAAATACTGGATATAAAAAATACATAAGCTGTTAAAAAGACAATAAAGCAAAAATAGGGCTATAAAAAAATTTCACAAAGTGATTCTGAAGCTTACAAAAAGGATGGCAAAGGGGCCTATGTTTAGCATTGCGTAGCTTAGCTGATTATTGTGTCAAGGTTACAAAATCAACCATTAATTGCCACTTGCGTTACAACAGATTATTTGGAAACATTGCTGAAGAAAAAAAAAACGCCCTTCTTAAGAACATTGCACCAAACATAATGCCTAAACTTCACCATCATTAGAACTACAACCATAACAGTGTGTCATGGTCTGATGAGAACAAAATCAGACATCTTGGTCATCTCAAGGGACTGCATACAAGGCCAGCCCTCTGTAAAATATGGCAATGGATCATGGACCGTTTGGGGCTATTCTGTGGCTTGTAGTTCAGAGGCTCTTAGATCTATAGAGACTTGAATTTATATCAAAGCATGGCGCTCTCTACAAGGAGGTTCACACTTGACCATGAACAGAAATTTTGATAATATGCTGAGCCAAACATACGCTACGTGGCCTAGGCTAAAGCTTGGTTGTGGTCACCTGACCATCATGCCCCTACGTACTTGTTGAACATCCCATTCCAGATCTAGTGCCCCTTTGCTGTTTTATTAACCTCCACTTTTCCAGAAATGCTTTCCATTACATTCTGGAGCGTGGGTGTGGGGATTTGCTCATGTCGGATGCCTGGAGTTCAGCCTGAGTTGAGTCTCTGGATCTGTGCAGGTCACTTGAGTTCCTTGGCAAAGCATGTCTTTACAACCCTTGCTTTGTGCAACAGAGCTTTGCCATGTTGTAACATATTTGCCCTCCCCCTTAGTTCCACTGAATGAAAATGAGTATTCAAATTGATGTCAGCCAAGTACCTGATAATATTGAATGAGCAGGTTACAACATCAGTGGATTTCTTTCCTGATGGCACGGGTATCTTCTAGGATGACAATGCCAAGATTCATCAGGCTCAAACAGAGCATGAGGAATCATTTTCACACATAAATTGGCCATAATAGAGTCCTGACCTTAACCCCATTGAACGTTTTTGAGATGTGCTGGAGAAGACTGTCGAGTGGCTCAACTCTACCATCCACAACAAGCCAAAAATGAATGCAACTCTGGACATAAATAGATGTTGTGACGTTGCATTAGGCTGTCGAATTGTTGGCAAATGTCCTGTAATCAAAGCTATAGGCAGTCCAACAAAATTTTAGTGTGTACAATTTTCATAGTGCCATATAGCGCACTTTCAGATCAACAGTTATGGCTCTGGATTTGAACCTGTGAGGTGCTTTTAACAATTTTACATGCAAAAACATAATAAATTAGCTTAAAATGTTCTTCATTGAGTAGCGGTCCATGGTGCCTGAAGTGTTACCAACCTTAACATTACGAGAGGAGGGTCAAAGCAAGTGCAACAAAAAATATTACTGAAAGTGTGTTTGGAAAAATGTCAATAAAAGGTACAATAAAACAGCATCTGTGTGATGGGAAAGTAGGTAATGTTGCTGCCTCATATCAGGCTTACCAGGATTAAGCCTTAACTTGTTTACTGTCTGTAAGGAATTTGAACGGTTTTTCTCTTTTTTTTGTCTACATTGTCTTCAAAACAATAGTCTCTGTGCTCCCTGGTTGCACTTCTGCTTTCCAGAAACACTGATAGGTGGATCCAGTGTAATCCTGATCAGGTTAAAGCAGCTATTTTCTGTATGCATAAACTCAACATATCACTTACAGCATGTTATAAATTTTCAGCAAAGGTGGCAATACTCCTGTGGTGAAAGACAAACTGAATCAAGGAGACCAACAGCTGCAGCAGTAAAGCAAATATGTTTATTAAGCACTTTAATATACGTCAGGGGAAAAAAAATCGCCTTAATATAATACAAGAAAACAAAAGTGAATTTTTAATGTACATGGTCAAGCTATTTACAATCTCCAATCTCACACTTTTTATCGAACCCCGAGGCTGAGATATTACACAGAACAGACAGATAGACATGCAGGGTGGAGGAACAGTAAAAGAAAATGATGCAACATTGCAGGTCAACAGATGGTTTAACATTTCTGAATACTGTCCAGAATTCCTTTTCAGAAGACTCTTTCTTTCTCTCTACCTTTAAATGAAAAGCTCTTGTTCAGACATCCTGAGCTTTCACTGGTCTCTGTTAGTCTTTTATTGTTATTATTATTATTATTATTATAACTGTTTTGCTATCACCTTTCTTTTATTCTTCAGCTCCCACTGCCAGCAGCGTAAAATGAAGCGCTACACACACTCGACTCGTATAGAATCACTCACTCTCCTATTACTGTTTCAACTTTGGCATGATGAGAACACATTTCAGATGATGCCCTTAAAACCCCAAAACTTAATTACTTTAATATGTTAACAGAGGAGAAAATTTCCAGGCTCTTTGCCATGTTGTTTTTCTTCGGTTTAATGTTTTGACAAAGAGATTTTTTTTTTCTATTTCATCAGCCTTAGCATAATAATACATAATTGCCAGGACAGACAAAGCCTAGTCATAGACTGAAAAATTGTTTTAAAATTGGAATTCCCAGTCAAAATATATTTCAGGAGAAGAACAGGCTCACCACATTCTCAGTACCATAAGACACATTTATTTGAGAAAATAAAATCTATGTGTTGCTTCCTTTCAGAAGTTGCATTTAAGTGTGAACAATAAAAACCTGAAATTAGTTTTAGGATATTCATCAGTGTTTGCTGTATTATGTTTTTCTTTAAGCTTGCATTGTAACTATGAGGCTAATGTAGCTAAATATGCCTTGTCAATTTATCTCACCCAGATGTTTTTCATAAATATATTCTCTTTAAACATATCCGATGTTATAAATATTATCACAGAATTTCAACATTCTTGTTAAAGTCTTGACTCTGATGATGTCATGGCTCTCTGACATTTATGGGAAAATTAAACCAGTACATTTTATTGTAGCAAAAGTTTAGATTTTATCTAATTAGAGTGGGCAAGTTTGTAGCCTGGTTCAACAACCAGAGAAAGAAAAAGCCCACACACTGGACATTTAACTTGGACTAGATAATTATTTCCTAATAAGTCTACCCCTGATGAGCCAGCTGGCTCAGTCAAATATAGTTGAATATTAGCTTTAATACCAAACAGAAAATTGGTATTTTGTGGGTGCCATGATGAAATGTGTCAATTTACTTATTAGTTGGATTTTGTATAACATTACTTATTCATTCAGATCACAGTACATTTGTAGAAGGTGTCTTATAGTCTGGAAAATAGTTGGTAGGTTGGGGGGAACTGAAAAACTGTTTTGTATATAGCACCAAATTCTGTTCATGTTTAAGTATGACTAAATAATTCAACAACAACAAAAAAAGGTCCCACAGGGACTAAATAAAAATACTAGGTAGGGCCAAATAAACCCCACACCCAGGGCATCGGTAATACTAAAATAAACATGTTATGAAGTTAAAATAAGACAATGGTAGACAACAAAGTAAAAAAAAAAACAAAATAGCAAATAAAACCTGCACACAGCACCATGAAATACTACAAAAACTAAAAGTGGCTCTCTTTTTCAAAATAAATATGATTGACTATACTGAAGGGGAGTAATTGTAACTGTCATTACTACTGATTGCATACTTCCTGACTGTCAGAATTTGTGGTATGACAAGATTAGAAAAAAAAGATATGGTGTGTTTTGATATACAGAGGTGATTATTGATATTCTTGATATTTTTCCCTGGTGAGCTGATACATTGCTGACCATTTCTGTTGTTTTATAAAGGTAAAAAAGTGATGAACAAGGCAAAAACATGGAACCTATACCATTGATTAAGGATGACCCCCCCCCCAAAACAAAACAAACAAACAAACAAAAACACAAAGAAGCACCATAAAAAAGAATGAAAGAAAAAAAAGTGATTAGATTTTTTTTCTCATTGCAGAAAAAATAAAAAGTGCATACATGGCTTATTAAATAGCAATACATTAAATTAAAAATGATGGTGTGCATGAATATGAGTAGGCTGTAACATCGGTAGGCACATAGATATTCAGTTCATATTATTTGCCATATGCTGCGATCAGGATACTTCCCTTGCGCTTTCCATGTTTCCCTCCTCCTGTATATTCTAGCTGAGGTGTTTCAGTGAGGGCTGAGTAGCAATGGGTTCTGGGAGCATATGTATATTTCAGGAGTTAAGTGCAGATCTGGGATCAGCTTCTTTTTTGATAATTTCATGTTGTATTCAACTTTATTAGGACATATAAAATCTGATTCTAGATTAAGCACTTTCGATCTGAGAATTTTCATACACACAACCCCTGATATATTTTTTTCCCAGATGAAAACAGCTGCTTTGGCACATTCTCCATAACATCTGGACGAGGGTTTCAGTTTAAGATGCCTGAAACAAAATAATTTAAGTCAGTACTTGGATGAAAAATGTTTTGTTGGCACAACATGTACATTTCTTAGAAAAAATACATGCAGAATTCTATTACAGTTATTTCAATGGTTGCATAGTTGACTAAAGACCAATTACCCTGTAAATTGACAAAAGCTTAGAGCCATATAATAGCCAAACACCATATCTAAGCATGTTTTAACAATGTATTTCAAAATTGTATTACATTATAGAGTGTAGACAGAACTAATATCTTAAATAAAATAGAGACTTACACTTACCACTTATAATGGCGTCTCTTTCTTGTAGTTGAACCCAGGGTCTGATCCTTCAATCTGCAGTTTCAGAGCTTGTTTAAGGCTTAATTCAGACTCCCCTAATGGGTAGTTGTCAATAACTTCCTGATGTCCCCTGTTGTGCACAGTTCTTGGTACTGAGACTCTCCCTAAATAGACTTGACTTCCCTGTAGGTGATAGTTAGGGTTGGTCATAATCCCATTTCTCTTCTTCTCAGCACAGCTCTGCTGTTGAATATAATATGGCTCCTGTGATTGGCCAGAGTCCAGAGTGTTGGATCCTCCCAGCACAATTTTGCAATGAGAATCCTTTACTGCAAAGTTGGACACTGGCTTGTTGAGAGCAACTCTTTTATCAAATTGCGTCATCTCGTATTCCAAAACCTGACCATGTGGAAGGACACTGCTGTTTTTAGACTTCTTCTTGTCTCCAGATCCTTCCTTTCTCATGCAATAGTTTGTCCCACTCCCACTCTTTCCTCCTTTAGAGGACTTCAGCCCTGGTTTTACTTGACTCCAGTCAAATTCACTGGTAGGGGATGCCGGCTGTGGGCCGATGGACTTTGTTGTTGAAGAAGGGGAAACTATAGACTGCCTGCTGCGACTTCGAGGCAGAGAGTGCTGCTGGATTTGCTCTGTAAAGCTGAGTCCATGAAAACTATCTATGGGCACAGTCTGGGCTGTTGAGGTGGACGAAGTGGTCCTCAGCGATGAGTTCTTTGAGCTTTTCAGGGAATTATTGGAGAGGGAGGACTTCTGTCTGTCCACTGTGGAGTCTGGAGATTCAGAAGGGGAGCTGAAAGCATGAACCGGTCCATTAGATAAACCTCGACCTGGTGGTTGAACATCCCCAGCTCCTGTGCTGCCAGAACTACTGGATTTGATAGTAAGTGATTGCATCTTTCCTGTAACTGAGAGAGGGGTCTTCTGCTCCATAGTATGTATAGGAGAGGGATTGCACCCATTCAGACTAGTGGCACCATATTTCTCTAAAAGTTTAATGATCATCGAGTGGCCTCCTTTGGCTGCCACCCTCATGGCTGTACGACCAAACTGGTCTGCATGGTTTGGATCTGCACCATGCTCAAGAAGAATCCGTACTACATCAATGTGACCTTCTTGAGCAGCAATGCCAAGTGCAGTGGCTCCCTGATTGCAAGTATGATCAACTTGAGTGCCACTGTCAATCAAAAACTGAACAACTTTTGTGTGACCTTGCCACGCAGCAGACTGAAGAGCAGATCGCTTTTCATTGTCACAAGAATTCACATCTGCATGGTAGCTGATCAGCAACCTTACCATTTCCAGATGGCCTTGCCAACAAGAAACATGAAGGGCTGTTCTGCCCTCAGTATCACTCGCCTCTACATTTGCTCCATTCTCTAAAAAATATTCAGCCATGCCTAACTGATTCTCAAGCGCCAGTATGTATAAGGTCGGACGGCCATCAGCATCTTTGTAGTCTATATCAGCTCCATGACTCAGCAAAAGCTCAACAATATCTCTGTGTCCTTCCATAGCTGCAACCCTGAGGGAGTTTCTTCCATCATACCCTCTCTGATCACTGCAGGACTTATTCTCAAGAAGGATGTGCACACAGTCATAATGTCCCTCCTGAGCAGCTAGGATCAAAGGTATACGTCCATCATTGTCCACCTCTGAGCATCGGGCACCTTGTTCAATGAGAGCATCACACACCTGCCTATGTCCCTCAAATGCTGCCATGTGCAAAGGTGTCCAACCAGCATCATCTCTGTGATTTTCATCAAGGCCTCTGTCCAGCAGAGTTCGGACCACCTCCACATTCCCTTGAGCAGATGCAATACTGAGCACAGTCCTTCCTTCACTGTCAATACTGTCCACAGCTGCCCCCCAAAAAAGCAATGTATTGACAACAGAAGCATGTCCCATGGATGCTGCAGCAAGCAAAGGTGTTCTTCCATTATTGTCTGTATGGTCAACATCTGCTCCTCCTTCTAGAAGCAAATCCACTACATCCACATGCCCTTCATAGGCAGCAACCAGAAGAGGAGTCATGCAGTCTTTATCACAGTGGTCCACTTCTGCACCACGGTCAATCAGAAGACTAACCACTGAGGCATGGCCTTTGCTAGCAGGGACACAGAGGGCTGCAACAGACAAAGCTGTCCGTCCATCAACATCCTCGTGGTTTACCTCAGCACCATGGTCCAGCAGGTGCTCGACAATCTCTCTGTGTCCCATGTAGGCTGCTGCAATGAGCGCAGTTCTTCCTTCATTATCAGCCTTGTTCACTTCTGCCCCATGCTGTAGAAGGTTAAGGACAATATCCTCATGACCTCCCCATGCTGCAGCCCTCAGGGCAGTTCTGCTGTCTGCATCTGCACAATCAACCTTAGCACCTGCATAGAGGAGTGCAGATACAACTTCAGAGTGACCACCCCAAGCTGCAGACCGTAAAGCCGTCCACCCATCATGATCAGTGTGGTTGATGTTGGCATCACAGCCAATCAGGCAGTTAACTACCTTGGTATGTCCTTGTCTGGCAGCAAGTGTGAGTGATGTTTGTCCATGGTTGTCCTCAAGTTCCATATTGGCACCTCTGGAAATGAGCAGATTGACCACATCAAGGTTGCCACTGTAAGCCGCATTAGCCAACAGAGTTCGTCCGCTGGAGTCACTTTGGTTTACTGAGGCACCGTTATCAAGCAAAGTACGGATGGAATCCTCACGCTCTAGGGCTTGTTGAACAATGCATGAAGCATGATCATCCTCATTGCTGATGTGAGCTCCGGCTTTGACCAGAAGCTGCAAGACCTCCTGCTCCTTGGGAATGGATGTAGAAAGAGAGTCTTTTGCAGGTGTGCCATTCCACACCATCCACAGAGCTAGGTTAAAAGGTTCAATTTGCAAGTTGGAGTTGATCAAGTGAAAAGCAAACTCTTGCACCTCTAGAGGTTTCAGCTGCTTGGCTCTACAGGTGTAGCTCATAGCCATCATCCGGTGACCCTCAGCAGCATTGCAAAGGTATTTCTGAGTGCAGTGCTTAACATCAAGAAGCCACTCTGCAAAACTGTAGTGAAATAGAATCTTTGTACCTCCCAGTCCATCCACAAGCAATTTGGAAAGAATGTCCATCTTTTTCTGAAACTCCTCCATGGTCAGGGTCATGTTTTTAGTCCAAACAGCATGGTACAACTCTTTCACTGTCAAAGGCCTGCATGCAGCCAGAATGACGTTCAGGATGGGTTGCACTTTGGCAAACTGCTTCCTGACAAAAAGTCTTTGGCAGAGCCACAGGTAGAGTCCATTTAATGTTCCTGGGATGTCGCGGATCTCCCGGAGCATGATGAAGTTATCAACCACGCCATCTAGGACACGCTCCAGGTACAAGAAACAGCCACTGCTCTTAATGTGGAGCTGGTTCAGCATTTCTGCGGTCTCCTTGGTCAGGTGTTGCCGTAATGCCTCTTCCTGGTCTAGCCTGTGCAGGATGTATTGCTGAACATCCTTAACAATGTAAGCTTTGCGCAGGTCATCCAAACTGATTTTCCGGAAACCTGTAAGAGACAAGAAAGAAAGAATTTTTTTAAATAAAGAGTAAGTATCCTCTGCACTTACAGTTTGCAGTTTATTACACATTATGTTTATCTCCAGAAGACAAGCATGTAAAAAACTACTGGAATGATCTCGAGTATAAAATAGAGTAATCATGTTTGGAAACAACCAAGCAAGTTCATTCATTCAACAGCAGTGACCTATATTTTATACTGAACATCACATTTTAACTTGAACGCACCCAGTGACCTGGACTAGCTGGATTCTAACAGTTACCAGATGTGTAGCCATAATAGAAAAAAAAATTAGGGCAAGTACACTCACAGATGAACAAATATGTTCAAACATTATAGGATTGATGAAAGCAGACTTTCCAAGGCAGACAACATGGTCATGCACAGTATACAAAACACGGTTCCAGTTCACCCTTACAGGATGAAAGGTCTATTTATATACCAGGGACAAATGGAATTTCTTCTCACATAAACAGTTCAAGTGCTGTAGCAGTTCCTGTAGCCGAACCGTGAAACATAAAGGAGTCCTAAATCTTCTTAGCTTTACTGTACACACTAAATGTGTTTAGGACTGAAAGTAAATCACTATTAACCCTCACATTAATTAATCACCACTTGCAGCGACAGAATTGCCAGTTTGTTCTTACAGGTTCTTTCTATACAAATTCTACACTTTTACTTCTGGCCAGGCGAAAAGGGACAACAGTTTCCCTGTGGGAGCACATCTCAGCACGTCTGGAAGCCTGAGGCAATTGAGGCATTTACGCATGGATTTTATTTACTGTTCCCATGGACCTACACTAGTTCAGGCTGGGGAAAAAGGCATGCATGCAAACTCCTACAAAGCTGTTAGCATATTTCTCAGACTTCATCCAGATTGTGCTGCTGGGAAAGCAATGAAAGGAATTCTTTGTTTTTAATTAACTGCGTGTGTGTGATAAAGTATCAGAATTGTTATTCTCTGCCAGGAAGCCAGCTCTTAAGTTGAGCATTTTAGCCTTGGATCTGGTTAATTGTGACCTTTAAATTTGATAAAGGAAGTACAAACTTAAAACCATGTACATTAACTTAAAAATGTTGAAGTATGCCTGTTTGAGCATGCTGTAGCAATTGCTGATCAGGAGATTTTTTTTTTTTTAATTTAAGATATAATGGTGCCATGCGAATTTTGCTTTCTCTCAATATATGCCTGGGCAATGTCTCATAATGTACTATTTAAAAGGCACCGACAATAAGGTAAAAAATGGCTGCTAATGGTCTAATTAATGTTAGTAAAATTACTAAACTTCTTAAAACTGAAAAATGTGTATTGTTGCTTTGAGCAATTTTTTTAAAATGCCTGCTACATAGGGAAAATAAGCGAGTGAACCATGTTTGCTGTCTTGCTAGCAGTTGTTTTTGCCATTACATAGGTATTTTCCATGTCCCATCAGACTTCATCCATTTCCAGTCTCACTGACCTAGACCTCCACCTCAACCCGATTATACACACGCTCACCATTTGTGGGAGAGTGTCTGTGTGTTTCTTTCTCCAGGAAGAGGAAGAGGCCTTCTAGGGGTTAGAGAATGAGGAGATGGTTGATGCCTGACCGATGCTCTTTGCATTGGCCAGCAAGTTTGTTAGTAACAATATTTTGTCTGTTTGAAGATGCTGTCCAAATGTTTAGTTTGGAATTAAGCCATTAGTTGCAGGGTTCACAGAGTTTAAGGAAGGATTGTAAACTTGGTGTAGCTTTCTAATGGGACAATACAGTGTATAT
>JAOVVF010000025.1:9157193-9172326 GCA_028565595.1 Duopalatinus emarginatus | reverse complement strand
ACTAACATCCTATAAACTAGCATCAGTCTTACGGGACAACAACGTCTCGAGTTTCAATCCGAGATACTTCTAAGACACAAAGAACACTGTGTGTTATATTCTTAGTGGGATACCATAAACCAAAGATGCTGACCTACAATTTCCATTTGAGTCATCCACCACGCCATGCTAATTCATGGATTACAGGAGGCGTCTGTATTGCACTTAAAGCAGTCTGACGCTTGTCACATCCACACTCAACATGTCCAGTCTTTTTCCACTCTATGCCTTCAAAACTCTTGCAAGCAGTAAAGTATTTAATGACATTAGACAAAATAAATCCAACTGCAGAATCTTGTTTGTTATTCATCTGCTAGCAGTTTTTACCGCGCAATACGAGGTGATTTCTTTTCTAGAACACGGATCTCCGAGATACTTTAGAAAGTGTTGGTGTGTTAATGAGGGTGTTCTCTGGTTCTTTAGAGGCGTGCCTGTCTACAATGAGGTTTCCAAACGAACCTTTTCATCATGAGAGAGTGGATTGCAAATGGGGTTATTTCTGTTACCTAGCTACCTTGATGGGCGAAATAACAAACAGCACACTGGTTATTTTAATCTTTTAATGCACTCCAGTCATCACTTGCATTTAAATCGCCAAAAGCACAGACTTTAGGGGATCATGCAGATGGAGTCATGGCAAAATGGAGCATCATTTGCTGTCAGAAACAACACTCTGACCTCTAGTCATAGCTGATCAGTCCTTCAATCCTATGTGACTGAAAGTGCAAATTTTTTTGGAGAATCTCTACTGACAAGATTATAGCTAGTACAAACTTGGCTAGCAACATATCTAACACAGACCATAGTAAGTGAGGACCTTGTGGCATGCAAATTACTATCAGAGATAATAGAGTGGTGAGGAAAAGGACCAGAGGACTGTGCAATGTAATTACTGCATGAATAGCCTATAGTTATATGTATTTATTTCATATTATTAGGGTATTCTTTTATTTTACTGATCTTAATTAAATAAATAAATGAATATATATGATGGAAAATAAATGATGGTTAGGGGAAACTGCAGTAAGAGACCTAGTACAACTCAGCAGTTCATTAACACATAAATCATGAGTATGTTTGTGTGTTAAAACTATTTAAAAATTGTGTGTAGTAGATAATGCTGGTCCGTTAGCTAGTGTTAGTGTGTCTTGTCTGGACGATTCCCACTCATAAGTTCATTAAAATGCACTTTAGGTGCTTCAAATAAGTGTGTTCATGCAAAAAAAAAAAAAGTGTACTGAAGGAGTGGGAAACTGAGCTCTAACTCCATAACACATTCTAACACACACATTCAGAACTTCTGAAGGGTGCTAAATAAGCTGAGGAGTGGGACTGTGTGTGTTAGTGCAGGGAATACTAACATGCTTTAACACCACAGTGCTGATGGATTCTTGCACAGAAGGTGTTTATTAATTTTCTGTAACAGCAGCTCTGTCAGTACTTTCATAATGCCCTCGATCTAATAATATTCTTTCTATCATAAAAGCGCAATCGCTGATGTAAATGTCAATCTATAGGATAATAAATATATCTATGTCTATAGTTATATATAATAAATAATAAGTAACTATTGATAAGGTGAATTTTGTACGGAGACGTTAATGTAGCGGAGTAGTGGAGTCTCCAGTTTTAGCGGTATTTTCCGTAAAGATAAAGTAAGATTCCAAGATGTAAGATTCCACTTCCAGAAACTCTTCCCCATTTTTTTATGGTACCAAACTACATTTTCTTAGTCATATTAAATTCAAAAGAAAGCGAGTGAATGATTCGGGTTGATAACATACGCTATAGCGGACACTATATTGTTTCATGTTTCACGATATTAAACATAACTATAAATTAATAAAACGTAAGTTTTCATAATGAATATGTTATAACATCTCACCAGCCTGTTGTTGTTTTCCTATAACAGCAGGTGCTGAAGTTTTATTCCTTACATAATTAGGGTTAAGTAAAAACCCTAGCCTTAGTACAAGTTACTACCCGACTAGAACAACATACTACCCGACTATCTAAAATCGGACACAGTTCATCTTCATGAAAGGTGTGTTTGTGAGCACACAACTTTATTAAACTCGACAGCATGACCAGTGAGCTAATGACCTGCTGAACTGTGACGTGAAGTCCAGATGTGCGCCCCGCGGCCCTCGTAAAGTGAAGTCCACTAAAGCCGCATAAAAAAGGCTGTAAAAAAAAAAAGGGTGGAATGAAATAGTCCCGTTGAGTTCACGCACCTGAGAACACAGCTGACTAACGCGCTTGAACAGACCCGAGACAGGTGAATGCAAACACTGACTGACTCATACGGTCAGAGACGAGGAGGACAAAGCACAAGTCATCCCACCATGTTCATCCTCCTCACATGCTCACCCTACTACTGAATCATCAAACACCACCCACAACAAGCCGACGGTGAGATACTGTAATTATACCCGGCTCGCTCTGGGCTGTACATGACATCAGCTTACATGTGGTGTGGTCCATTCTGAAGAGATGAAGCCCACACCGGGGGAAGCTGAAAAAAGGGAACACCCACGGCAGCCATCTGCAGAGTCGCTACACGCTGAAGTGCTGAAAAGCAATTATATAAAAGGGCCCTTCTGAACGGGAAATTGTTCAAGGGACCGGACGATGAACACTTTGTGGTGTCATTACAACAAACAACAAAATACGTTGGAGTTGACTGGTATGTTGGACTTTGGTGTAGGCTGAGATCATTTACAAATCATAATAGGTTCACATTTAGTCATAATAAATGTAGTCTGTACTTCGCCGCCTTCGTAGCTGTGAGCATATGATTCAAAGAGATTGAAAGTTTTATACAAAGTTTTTATTTGTCACAGACTGTCGTGCACAGAATATAAACTAGGTATTAAGTAAACAAACAATAATAGAAGGGCACACTAAAATTACAATAAAATTAAATAGTCCTCTATAGAATATAAATAAGATTAAAAAATATATACATATAGAATGAAATAAATTATAGTATATGTAATGTGCGGTTGTCCTCTGCAGGCATTCATGTAACAGGAATGAATAGGCTATTGGGAAGGGTCACATTTAATATACAAAATGGGAAAAACGTAAAGTAATGGATGTGATAAAATTGTTTACACTGTGCTTAAAGAATTTCACATATGTGAAATTTTTACCTTAATATTCCTCAATACGGGCGAACGTTTGCTGAGATTTTGTTTTTTTAAAAGAGATTTTTCTCAGGAACATATTGGTTTTGGTTTGCAAAGGAAACACTTATATGAATAGCCGCTATAACACAACTTGACATTAAATGTAACTAAAAACTGATCCAAAGTCCTCTTTTAATTAATACAAAAACATGCATGCAGGAAATTGCCATGGCGTAAGAATGCAGAGACACTTTGGGGCATGCCGTTGTAAATAATAATTAACTTTAGGGTGCTAACGGTGTCTCTGCTTCATGCCGAGTCATCATTTCCCACTGTGTTTTATTCCTTACAGATGCCATACGCCAGGTATTAGCAGAAAACAAACAGATATACGAGCAACCTGCAACAGTTTTTCAACCAAAACCCAACAATTTGTTCTAACAGCATTACTTCTGGATTGACAAGTTGTCAAAATTGTAACACACACCAGTGTACTCTCAGATAGCTATGATATATAAGGTTCACTAGATGTCTTATGTTATCATTAATGTTATTAATAAATATTTCATACTTGAGCCAATATTTATAGGCCAACTTTAATATCAATATTTTAAATCATTTCTGTTGGATGGCAACATAAGCATAGACCTTACTCTGACCTTAATGAAAAAAACAAGATCTTGGCTATTTTACACACACACACACACAAGCACACAGACACACTGCTAGCAGCTGCTATGCTGATTGGAATGAGAGATGGAGTTGTGTGTTCAGCCACACCTGCTGCTGTTTAGGCAAATGGATCCTGAGTGTGATCCTGTGCTTCACACAGGCACTGTTCAATCCTCACAGTGATCAGATGACAAACTATAGACAGACGGGGTGTGTGTGTGTGTGTGTGTGTGTGTGTGTGTGTATGCAGCCCAGCCATAAGGGAACTCAGTCTTGGATGTCAGGGGCACATTTGGAAGCGACAGCATCCCAAATGGACCTTGTTTTTCTCAACAAGCCATCTCAAGGCCATCAGTGCCAGAATGAAAACAGAAACCTCTCTTTTTTTTTCTCTTACTGCGTTTCTCCCTCCTCCTTTCTGGCATCTGTTACACACAGATACGTGGACAGAACAAAAAGCTGAAGTCCACTAACTGTATTTATTTTATTAGTTCCTCCAATTTTGGCCAGTTGTACTGCTCTAATGAAACTCAAGTCAAAAAGCATATTCTGATTTGCTAAAAGCAGAATAACAAACAACACTACAGACACTATAGGTGTGTGCTAATAGCACCACATTAACAAGTTAACACCACGTTACTAAATTCTTGCCTCTGATTAGTCAGAAGGTGTGGATTAATCTCAATAGTTAACATAGACTTTGTTCCAATATTTTGCTCAATGAATTTTAATATGTTTCAGAATTTCTCCATCATCTATAGGGTTTATATGTTGTCCAGTATACACACATGGGCATGGAAAAGCAGGACCAAGGAACGTGAAGGTTCTATTGCTGGACAATTAAGAGGAATATCCCTGAGGCCGAACATAGGCAAAAATTATACACTTTCGACGTAACTTTCTACCGTTGTCATACCAATGTCATATTTGTAATGTTACAATTGTGTAATGACAACCTTGCCTATTAATCTACACTACATACACTATCACTATAACACCTTGCCTGATAGAAAAATCTTAAATTCAACTTGAAATACAATTTCAGCATAAAAATTACTAAGATTCACCAATTATAGATAGTGGTACAAAGAAAAAGTTAAATCTTTGTTGCCCAGTGTTTTCTATAACAGCTGCTCTAACTATAATTATTAACATATCTATATATATATACATTTACAGCATTTGGCAGACGCGCTTATCCAGAGCGACTTATAAAGTTAATGGTATTATTACAGGTAGGCCAACATAGTGTTAGGAGTCTTGCCCAAGGACCCTTATTGGTGAAACACAGACTGGCTGCCCAGACTGGGAATCGAACCCAGGTCTCTCACATGGGAGCCAATGATGTTACCACTGTACCACACCAACACTTTTACTCACTGTATATTCACCGTGCTTGTTCAAATACTTAACATTTTGACTGGACTTGTATTGTGAATGCACCACATAATCTAAGACTAGTATTAACAGATTTTTTTTTTTTTATTTTAAAAATAATGTATTTTCCTTTAGTAGTTGAGGAAGGAGTCTCCAGTGTCAGCACTGCCACAAGAAGGTCTTTCACAGGCAATGCTTTATTCCCTTCATCACAGTGAAACCAACCATTTTAAGTATGTAGAAAATGCAAAGTATTTGAAAGTGACAAGTTTAGATAACGAGCTGATTCCAGTTAACATCCATCAGGTTTGAACGTGTCTTTGAATAGTAATTAAGAGAGAGAGTGAGTGAGAGAGAGAGAGAGATGCTAGTACTCTAGATATAGGGAAATAAAGATTGAATGAGACTTATGAAGAGAGAAAAAAATTAGAGACAAAGAGATTGGGGGAGATAAAGAGAAAGACTTTCGTGTTGATAAGGATAGAAAGATTAAGAGTGACTGTGAAAGACACACAGAGGGGATTAAAGGAAAAAAGAGAGAGAGAGAGAGAGAGACTCAATGTTCAGCATTGAGATGTTTCTTTTTTTTTTGTTCTCACTGATGCAAGCGCAGTGTAATGGGACAGATTTGCTCACATAACCACAAATTCTGTCAGAAATTCTGTTGCAGAGCAATTTTTCACCCACATCTCTCTCACATACACACACACACACACACACACACTGCTTTTTTATTGTCAGTGTGTTATATTAATATTCCATATTGTTTTTTCTTTCTTGTGTTTTCTAGTTAGTTTTATTCCAGCTGTCAGTCAATCTCCTCAGGATGGGATCATTGGCCTGTCTGAGTAAAACCACAGTAACTCGTCTATGGTTGCTCTCGGCATATAGTGCAGGTCTTATTGTACACTACGGACCCCTTAACCTCCTACGTCACTGTGACGTCACCACACGAGCTGGAGGCAAAACGGAGGAAGTCGGAATTAGGCTAGCCTCCACCGCCGCATGACAGTTCGGCTTAAAAATGTCTTCTTGTTGTGTTGTCAGGTGCCAAAACAGGAACAACGGGGTTAGAGGTTCAAAATTAATGTTTTACCAGATACCAGTCGACACAGTTTATCAAACAAAAGATGACAGGTGTGGTTGAACGCAGTAAGACGGAAGGATTGGACAGAGACCATCGTAAACAATGCTCACGCTTGCAACGCACATTTTATATCAGGAAATAAATAGTTACATGAAATGTTTTTCTGTATGGTTGTATTGGTTATGTTCAAATTGGACGTTTTTAAGGGGAATGTCGGATTCTGTCCCGCTAACTTTTTATTATTTGAAGCACTGTTACGCAAACTGATGTACATTTTCATGCAGCGACTGGAGAACTCTGTCATTAAGCCTTTAACCAACAGTGCCACATCTGCTTTGAGACAGCACTGAAACAACAGACTGTATAATTATTTGCACTAATTTTTTTTTTATATTGTCAAAAATAGAAAATTTAATTAGTGCATTAGCCAGTGTTAATGTTAGCTTTGTAAACAAAGCATAACAGAGAAAATCGTAAAATTGTAACGGTTAAAACAAGTCTCAAAAGTTCAAAATTCATAATTACATAAAACAGGTCTAAACTAGGGCGAATAAAAATAACGATAACTTTCAAACAGGACTAAATCAGGGTTAAACTATGTATATAAACACAACTATAACAGAGATTTATCTTATGAACTGTTTACAGAATTATCCACTGAACAGGTTTATGTTGGCCAGTGACTTAAGCGATCCTTTGGCCTAAATCCTACAGACATCCTTGGACACTGATCTAAAAGCTTCTATTTAATGTCATATCCTCATATGTTCTAGGAGAAGCTAGTCAAACCATTGCCTCCAGAGCCTCCTCTATGCCTCCAGCAAAACCCCGCCCACCAAAAACCGTCGGAATGTTTACAAACTTTTAAAAGGTCTATAGTTATGGACGAACCATACTGTAACTGTGGACTGTGGAGTCAAATAATATAAGCTAGCTAACATTAGGTTTTATAGCTAGCTTTACAGCTACATTGACATGTACATTTATGGCGTTTGGCAGGCACTGTTATCCTGAGTGACTTACATTTACCTCGTTTTCACCGACGTGCCAGAAATACTGGCACATATGAACCTATAAAAAAAAAAAACATAAGCTGGCAGTGGCTATATAATGGTATAGGGTTTGTAAAGCTGGCATTTCATAGGACCCCTGATACTGCTATAAATATCTCTGATCGGTGAACTCTATATGCGCCTCGTTTCTGACGAGTTCATGTCCTGAATTCATTCTGGCGGCTTCAGTCTCTTCCAATATGACAACGCACTGCCAAACACATCTAGAGACGCCAAATTATGGTTAGAAGGACTCTTCATCTGAGTTTGGGGTTTTGCCATTCTCACCTAAGTCACCAGATCTCAGTGTTATCAAACACAATGAATGGCAACAGGAACACTGCTATATGACATACTGGTCCAGTAAAATGATAGCCAACACCTCTTTAGATGAGAAAGCGGAATAGTGTCACTTAGTCACAGTGGCTGTGAACTATACTGCTGTAAAATGCTCTGGCTGAAGCATAGCTATTGACACCTCTGGGTTCTGCTTTAAGAAATTCGTGTATACGCCTCACACACAAAAGTTGCCGAGATACAGTCTCACACACACAAACGCGGACACGCGCTCGCACCAAGGTTGCGTCATTTGAAATTTTGTCTCATGCCATAACCAGCATGCATGCTTAATCTCTTCACATGAGCACAGCAAGAATCCGTAGCACATACTAATTCACGTAAACCTGGCAGTGTGGGGGGATTTGCTCAGCAGTGCAAGACAAACACTTTGCTTAATCGCTTGTTTTTCCACAGTTTTGTGCCTGGCTTAAACACGGAATCCCTTTAATAAAAGCCTTTCGCGCATAAGCGTGTGTGCATGTGCGCGTCTGTGCAAAACGAACTCGATTCCAGTCCAAAAAGTCATGCTGAAGATGTTACCCAGCGTGGCCATATGGAGGTTTCAGATTTGCCGAAGCCCATAAATCAGCCTGTATCATCATCGATCATGTGTGTTTGGATGTGTGTGGATAATACAGTAATCGTGCACTCTGCTGTTTCCATTTACACTCAAATTCAACTGGTGTCTGGATAGCAGGTTGAGGTATGCTTGCGTGTGCGTGTGTGTGTGTGTGTGTGTGTGTTTCAGCAATACGTCTACAGCTTAACATACACCTGCAAATTTATTCACCTAATGTGAGAGTGCGAGGTAGCTTAAAACATCACCTTCTCCTTGACACTGGTGTGCTTAATCTCATGCCAGTACACTTTTATTTCATGCCAGTCACAGCTAAAGCATATTTGATAACCTGTTATTAAGGACGGGTACTGGCACGTCTGACATAAGACCACAGACTCGCAGGCAACGGTTACTGCAGCATTACTGATGAAACACACCACACACAGTCTGGTCCGTAAGTATTTGGACAGCGACACAAGTTTTTTTTCGTTTTGCATTGTATACCAAGTCAAAGGATTTGACATATATTATATTAGCCATTTTTCCAGTGTCCCTCTATTTTTCTAGGCTCTAAAGTAATTGGACATTTGACAGATTGTATAGACAGGTACAGATTTGCAGTTGCATAGACAGGTGTAGCCTGTTTCCTTATTATATCATGACATATGAAGGAGATAAAAGAAGTTTGCCTTTGGTAGCTGTCCAATGGAGCTGTTAATACACAGTCCAAAAAGGTGTCAGCACAAAACAGACCTGCCAAACAGGAGCGTCCAAAAAAAAGGAATGCACTTGCGAGTCCAGTGACTCCAAAAGGCCTTGGAAAAGCACGATGGAGAACTATCGAGCCAAGTCAAGAGCACTCTAAAGGAGGTAGTAGTATCTGTAGTCTGGTTCAGAAACAGGATTCTTTGGACAGATGATACCAAGGTTACTTTTAACCAAAATAGTGAAACGTGAAGCGTGTGGATTAGGAAAGGAAGAACTCATGATTCGAAGAATTATCACCACATTATTTGACAAACATGGCGGAGGAAGCGTTATGACATGGGCATGCACGGCTGCTAATCAAATTGGGTTAGTGTATGAGTGTATAAAGTTGTACTTTCTTCTTAGATTCAGTCAAATGGTGCACTTCACAGTACAGAGGGATAATGACCCAAAACATAGCACAAAATCAACCCCAGAGCTTCTTACGGCAAAGACATGAAATGTAATTGAAATTGCAGAGATAGTCAACCCAACTGAGCGTGCACTTTACTTACTAAAGACAAAACTGTGGCAGAAATGCCCACAAACAAGCGGCAACTAAAGGCGGCTGTAGGAAAGTCCTGGCAGAGTATCTTACGGGTGAAAACGCAGCATTTAGTTATGCCCATGGGTTCCAGACTTCAGGCAGTCGACAACTACAAAAGGATTTGCGTTAAAGTTTAACAATAAATAAATAAAAACTCACACATTCCATACTGTTAGGGTTGTCTGCCTCCACAAAGCCTTTCTTGTAAAATATCCTCCCTTTGTGTCAAATAAGCATAGAATCTAACAGTATTCAACAACAGTTCAGTGTGATGTGTACTGACATGTATAAGATATCATCCGGAAGTTAATTATTTCCTTATTACAGCACTGTGCATCAAGTGTTTCAAATTTTATTCCCTTTTTTAGTATTTTTTTCTAGTTGAAGAATGTCTTACGTTTTATCCTTTTACAGTTACATTTATTGTCGAGGTTTTACAAAGAAACGTCACTGGACCTACTAATGGACTTACTAATCTACTATACATGTGCAATGAAAACAATAAGCTTTTTTCTTTTTGTTTGTGTGTGTGTCAGTACTCACACACCCCTGTAATTTACCTGGTCATTAGGCGACTCATTTTAAATAACAGTATTTAGGCATTAGTCTTACACACAAAGCCATGTAGACATGCACACAGATGGGCACACACACACACACACAAAATGGATGTCTGTCATCACAGATCCATTACAGGGTACAAGGGCATGATGGGATATGAGGGTTGCAATATCACCGATCTTTCTCTCTCTCTCTTTCACACACACACACTAGAAAAGAAAATAATGAAAAAGGGAATGAAAAGTAAATCAGAGGCCTGTCGTACTCAGAAGACTGAAGTGTTAATGATAGAGAGTAAGGCGCACACAGTAAAATCCCCCCGAAAAAAGACAGGAATTGGGAAAGGATAGAGAAGACGACGAAGAATTAACAGGATAAAAAATAATAAGAAGGGATAGATAAGAGACCAAAAGTTAAAGACAGAATAGAAAAACAATGAGAAGAAAAAAGGTAAATAAAAAGTAAATGACGAATGAAAGAAAGTGAACTATTTGCCTACTGTGTTTGCACACAGAAGGAATGTGACCTCGGCATTTAACCCATCTGTGCAGTGAAACACACACACACACCAGTGTACACTAGAGGGCAGTAAATACACTTGCACGGAGCAGGGGGCAGCCCCAAACCACGGCACCCGGGGAGCAGTTAGGGGAGTTAGGTGCCTTGCTCAAGGGCACCTCAGTTGTATCTTGCCCTGGGCAGGGATTGAACCCACAACCTTCCGGTCAAGAGACTAGTTCCCTAACCACTAGGCCACGGCTGCCCCCGTGCTGAATGGATAGATTAATTAATGAAAAGAACGGAAAACGTTAAATATGTAGGTATGTATATACAAATAAATACTTAATAGAACAAATAAGTGCATATGCAAAAAAAAATTTAAGGAAATATCTTGAAAAAGCAAAAATAAACAGGTAAATAAGTGACAAAAGTAAAAAAAAGCCAAAAACTTACAGTTAGTTAATTAATAAATACATAGATAAAAAAATAAGTAAGCATGTAGTCAAGTGAGCAGATAAATACTAAAAGGAAGCGATACTAGCCGATCATGGGTGTCTGTAAAATCATGCATACAGAAGTGGGCGGGAGAGCATGCCTCCGAGTGGTTGCACGAACAAACAGCATGAAGAGAAGCGGTGGCTGGCTGTACGAGACTTGGAGCCAGCATTCGGTAGCTTTCCTTGTTGGTAGCTGTGGTATGATAGGGAGCAGGTGTAAATTACGTAGAAAATCAGGGGGATGGATGGATAAGTATTTGATTAAATGAGTAGGCAAGGAAAAAAGTAAATATGTAAGTAAACATGAGAATAAATAAGTGAATATGAAAGCAAGTAAATACATGATTACGTAAATAAATAAATAAGTCAATATTTACGTAAGTAAGCAACAAGCGTCACTTGACCCAAAAGTGGCTGATTGGTCAGCTCATGATTTCCTACCGTGTTATATACGGTACGTACATACACACAGTTACATATTCACGTACTCCCCCTCCATCTCTATGACCAATTACACAAACACACACACATGCGATGTAAGAAGAGACACTGCAATTATGTATGAAGTGTTTGAGCTGTGAGCCACAGCCTTCTCATAAACACTAATTGCTGCAGGGGAATCACACCCGAGTCACTTCAACACACACATACACACACACACACACACATAATTGGATATGTTCAGGTCAGTGCTAATACAGTGAAATACATTTTCTGTAGCTGTATGTTAGGGAGCCCCGGATGATCCTGCAGGTCAGCACACACACACACACACACACACACACATGTATATTACAGACCTGAGACATCTGCTATTGAGAGCAGACTGTGTCCAAGCTGTATCGTCTACTAGACCGATGACCAGGAGACAGAGCAAGCCAATAGGGATCGAGGGAGCTAAAAGCATCCCACAACCTGAAACCCAATAAACTAAGCACGACAGTTTGGCAAGTGATAAGGTTTTTATATGGATTCTGGACAGCGACCATCTGTAAATAAATGATTTAAATGCATAAAGGTAGATGTTTTTTGTGATCACTTTTTTGTGATGCAGTACGAACACACAGTAGCACTACTAGTAATCAGCTCCGTCTGGAATCTCACACCTAACACACACACACACGGTGAATGATTGTACATCCTACAAGACAGTGTATTGTACGTGATATTTAAGCCACACACACACACACACACACGACTACTGAAATGGGACTACAGCCAGTTTTAATGAACACGTAAGACAGATACACACGATTTATTTATAGTTCTACAGGGCTGTTTTTGGCATAAGCTTGTAACTTCTAAAGTGCACACACACACACACACACATGCAGAAACTGCACTACGTATACATGGTCACATACTTCTTTGACAACCACATTAATTACAACAAACACACACAGACAGACAAAACTTTGAGTCCATATGCTTGACAAAAAAAATTATAGCTATTACATTTAACCACACACACACACACACACACTCATGTATTTTTAGGACTGTTTGACCTTATTTCCTTCTACATTCACCCTGTCTAATTACCTCATCAATTGAACTGTGTGTGTGGAGTATCAGTGCTAATTTGCAAGCAGATGGAACAATTGAAACAACACACCCGCACACACACACACTGTTAGTTTAGACCAATAATAGAACATGAACACTAACTATACAACCAGGCAGGGGGTGTGGTCTCTGTGTTTCCGAGTCCCAGTAAAGGGGAGGCATGGCCTTTGTGCCTGTCAGTCCCACTGAAGGAGGCATGGCATTTGCCTGTCAGTCACAGTGAAGGAGGCGTGGCCTTTGTGCCTGTCAGTCACACTAAACAAGGCGTGGCTCTTGTGCCTGTCAGTCTCACTGAAGCAGGCGTAGCTTTGTGCCTCTCAGTTGCACTGAAGGAGGTGTGGCCTTTGTGCCTGTCAGTCCAATTGAAGGAGGCGTGGCATTTGCCTGTCAGTCACAGTGAAGGAGGCGTGGCCTTTGTGCCTGTCAGTCACACTAAACGAGGGATGGCTCTTATGCCTGTCAGTCTCACTGAAGCAGGCGTGGCTTTGTGTCTCTCAGTTTCACTGAAGGAGACAAGGCCTTTGTGCCTATCAGTCTAACTAAAGGAGGCGTGGCCTTTGTGCCTGTCAGTCACACTAAACGAGGCGTGGCTCTTGTGCCTGTCAGTCTCACTGAAGCAGGCATGGCTTTGTGTCTCTCAGTTTCACTGAAGGAGACAAGGCCTTTGTGCCTCTTAGTCTAACTAAAGGAGGCGTGGCCTTTGTGCCTGTCAGTCACAGTGAAGGAGGCGTGGCGCTTGTGCCTATCAGTCTAACTGAAGGAGGCATGGCCTTTGTGCCTGTCAGTCCCACTGAAGGAGGCATGGCCTTTGTGCCTGTCAGTCTCACTGAAGGAGGCATGGCCTTTGTGTCTGTCAGTCTCACTGAAGCAGGCATGGCTTTGTGCGTCTCAGTTCCACTGAAGGAGACAAGGCCTTTGTGCCTATTAGTCTCACTAAAGGATGTATGGCCTTTGTGCCTGTCAGTCACAGTAAACGAGGCGTGGCCTTTGTGCCTATCAGTCTAACTGAAGAAGGCATGGCCTTTGTGCCTGTCAGTCCCACTGAAGGAGGCGTGGCCTTTGTGCCTGTCAGTCTCACTGAAGCAGGCGTGGCCTTTGTGCCAGTCAGTCTCACTGAAGCAGGCGTGGCCTTTGTGCCAGTCAGTCTCACTGAAGCAGGCGTGGCCTTTGTGCCAGTCAGTCTCACTGAAGCAGGCGTGAAATTGTGCCTATCAGTTCCACTGAAGGAGGCGTGGCCTTTGTGTCTGTCAGTCTCACTACAGGAGGCATGGCCTTTGTGCCTGTCAGTCTCACTGAAGCAGGCGTGGCTTTGTGCCTATCAGTTCCACTGAAGGAGGTGTGGCCTTTGTGTCTGTCAGTCTCACTACAGGAGGCGTGGCCTTTGTGCCTGTCAGTCTCACTGAAGCAGGCGTGGCTTTGTGCCTCTCAGTTCCACTAAAGGAGACAAGACCTTTGTGCCTATTAGTCTCACTAAAGGATGTGTGGCCTTTGTGCCTCTCAGTCACACTGAAGGAGTCATGGCCTTTGTGCCAGTCAGTCTCACTGAAGGAGGCATGGCCTTTGTGCCCGTCAGTCTAACTGAAGGAGGCATGGCCTTTGTGCCTATCAGTCTATCGAAAGGAGGCATGGCCTTTGTGCCTGTCAGTCACACTAAAGGAGGTGCGTCCTTAGTACATGAAAGTCTCAATGAACAAAGCATGGATTTTAAATCTGTGAGTCCCTGTGAAGCAGAAGTGGCCTCCTAGAGCTGTTTTTTTTTATTTACTTTGTTATTTAGGCACCAGACTGTATATTTATTAAGATGTGTGCTAGTACGCTTACCTGTAAAAAGCTTGGTGATGTTTTTGTTCTGGCGACGGGCAGAGCAGATGAGGAGGATCCATGGTGGGAGGAGCTCATGGTGGGAAGAGAGAAGCTCGCCAATGCTGCGTGGGTTCAAGGGACCGGAGCTGGATTCAGCCCCGCCCCCTTTCATTCCCTCATCTATGGAATCGACGAGCAAAAACAGGGCTTGAGCAGGAGGCGGGCAGCTTAAAAGCGGCAAGAGAACACACCTGAGAGAGAAAAAGATTGAAAAAAAGTCAGAACCAGAAAGTCCCTAAACAAAAAAAAGACTTCCTGTTCTGTCAACTAATAGCTCTAGATCAGTTGTTCTCAACCGGTGGGGCGCGCCCCACGACACTCTTCCGGGGGGGAGATGGGCGAGTAGGCTAGGATGAGGAGAATGTAATATTGTGAAGTGACCTGTTGGTGGTGGTAGAGAGGTTACGGCCGCAGGGAGTGAAGAAAAGCGTGTGAAAACCAGGTGTGTGTGGCGCGTGTAGGTGTGTTAATGAAATGTTCGGTGAGCTGTTCAATGTTCAGTAAAACGTCCTGACTAACAACCTGTTGTCTGTACGTCCTTCACCTCAAGGTTATTACAATAAATTAAACACACAGTTTCATTTCAAATTTACCA
>JAOVVF010000025.1:9130825-9143258 GCA_028565595.1 Duopalatinus emarginatus | reverse complement strand
TTTAAAGCCTTATTCATTTACATAGATTTAAAAAATGCAATTAATCGCGATTAACTATATGAAATTCTGAGATTAATCGTGATTAAAAATTTTATCGTTTGACAGCCCTAGTTTTAATCCAACCTGGCAACTCGGACAAATATACATAAATTGTAGTGGAAGAGTTGTAAAAATAACATATGACTAGTACGCTGAGTATAAATAACTTTATATAACTTTAATTACATTTTAGTAGTAATTTAGTACAAACTAGTGGTTCCAAAATAACATAACAATTAAACTTCTTTTTTTCCACAAGGGAACCTATGTTTAAAGCCAACTGTAGTATAACTTATCCTACTAGAAGGTTCAGATAAACACTATGCTTTGTACAGTATGGATATGAGTATAATTTTGGTTTGGTAGCAAATCACAAGTTATTAGAAATACCTTTAAAGTAAGTTGTAACCAAAAACATGTGACTGGTGTGAAGGGAAGATTTCTGACATTAAGAAAGGAATACAGAGATTTGGAGTTTTACAAATGATTGAAACTCAATTATGGAATTAATTAAAAAAAATTTTAAATAATTTGCAATATTAGACAACCTACTGCACTATAAAGAGGGTAAAGTCCCATTACATTCCCAAACAGTTCTAGTATTTAGTCATACATGTTTTCTTACACACACACTCTGACTCCACAGGACCTCTGATGGTGTTCTGTAGTATCTGGCACCAAGACTTCAGCAGCGGCTCCAGTTTCAGACCAGACAAGCTAGCTTTTAGAGTGATACATGGATGTCCATGACCCTGTTGCTGGTTCACTGGTTGTCCTTTCTTGGACCAATTTCTGCAGGTATTAACCACAGCATTCCGGGAACACCCTGCAAGACATGCTGTTTTGAAGATGCTTTGACCCTAGTCGCCTAATTTGGTCGGTGTCAGAGTCACTTTATTATTTTGTTACAGTGACACCTGTCAAGTGCTGGGATAAGTTATGCAGCAAGTGAATGAAGTTCTTAAAGTTGAAGTGCTGGAAGGCAGCTATGGGCTTGTGGTTAGAGAGCTAGGCCTTAACCGCAAGGTCTCTGCTTCTATCCCTAAACACAACGTAAGCGCCTTGAGCAAGGCACCAAACACCCAATTGCTCCCCGGGTGCTGTTCATAGGGTTGCTCACTGCTCTGGACACATGTGCTTATTACTCCATAGTGTGTACTTTACTGCACAAATGGGTTAAATGTGGAGATCAAAATACCACGTGTATAAGCACAGTGGTCAATGACTAGATTATATTCACTTTCACTTGTCTTGAAAAATCAACCCCTGAATGACTTCTATATTTAATAATATTTATCCATATTTTATTTTCTTTGGTGCCCAAGATTCAATGTTGAGGTATTTATTTAAAATGTTGACATGTCACTCTGTTTGCAGCTGTAATAAACTGTGGCAGCAGTGGAATAAAAGCCATGCAGCAGCGCTTTAATCTTGTTGCTTGCTAACTAGCTGAGCTGAGTCTCTTCAAAACGCATCCTGGATTTTTGATTGCAGCGTTTTGCGGTCTTAACTTCTTTCTCTACACTGGATTTCTCATTTACATGATGCTTGAACAGTGCTGAAGAACAGTGATTTTTTTTCTCCTATTAAAGACTACTGTACCTGCATTAGCTGCATCACCTCACAGGAATAACAAATATACAGAATATCCAGCACCAACAAGCACTAGACATATCACATGTATTTCAATATAAATACCTTTCCATTGCTACTGTACTATTACTTGAAATATGCTACTCTGTACATTGGATTTAATGTTCTCTTAGTTCAAGGGTATCACCAATTCAATAACACCACCCATTCATCATTATCTGGTTTTGCTTGGTAGCTCACAATTAGATCATAATTCTATTTGAACAATTGTCCCATTACAGCAAAATACCTCATTTAACAAAATTCTCCTTAGAGCTCAAACTTATCTAATTTGTCATTTGCTCACTTTGCCCATTTTCATCTGCTTCCCTCAGTCTCTCTCGTGCTCTTTTTTTAACAGCTCTGTAAAACACCCACACAACAATTTAGACATCAAACTAAATGCCTGCCATGATTTGCACTTACCAATTCAATTCCTGCCCTGGAACGCCCATTTTAAGCTCCCTATCCTCAAACCAAACTGGAAACCCACTTGGCTATTTCCCAGGCTATCTGACCCAATCAAGGGAATTTGGATAATTACTGCAATTTTCTGTTGTCTTTGTGGCCAGAGGAGAGCAGTTGCCAAATTTGAACACTAAAGTAGATCTCGAAGGAGGTGAAGGTTTCAATCCTACTGCGCTAATCAGCCGCCTCTGAGAAAACGGAAAACCTCCTGTGGGGTCTACATGGCACCTACACGCCAACGTATCTCATTAAAACTAACAGACCTGTGATTTCTCTTCCATTTCTGTCAGTGAGGGGGAGATCCTGAGTGCTGTGATTATGTAAAATATAAGCTTGCTACATTTCAGACGACTGTGAAACTCTTCACGTCTCGGCTTTCTGTTTAGTCATGGTTAAGAAGTTAGGATACGGTAATATTAGAGATGATTTGATCAAATCCAATATAAATCACCGTAAGACACGGTTGGTGTTTTACAGTGTTCCTTTTTATTATTTATGATGCTAATATAATGTAAGCTTAAATCCACCAGTCCATCTTATGATATATAGTTAGTTAGACATGCAAGTTTGAGGGTGTATGGCTGATCTGACGGTAGTTTATCACAATAACAGTAAAAAACTGATATTACGACAATGGTGTGTTTTTCAGGGCCTGAAAACACTAACTCTGAAATGGGTTCCAGAGTGAACCTTTTGGAACACACAACCTTTACATCACTACATTTATGACGAAGTGGTACATAGAGCTTTCCTCTGTATGTGTTACACTGCCCCATGATGCAGCAGGAGCAGCAGCAGTTTCAAAAGATGCAGTTGGCTTGCAGGTTTCCCTTGAAAGTCTTCACTGTCCCAGCTTGGTAGCTGTTATTTTAATAGAGAAAACCTATGGTAGGCTGTGTGGAACTGGGAAAGCATATATCAGATAGAAAATGATAAAAAATGATAGTGGGAAATAGGTGAAAAAGGTGGTTTACCTATAATACTGACATCATATAATTTAAACAGTAGACTTTACATCCATATATATATATATATGGATCTTCTATTAAAATGACTGACATTACCGTGAGAGCGCTAACAAAATATGTAATGTTTTATATGTATGTATGTAAATTATAGTGACAAGGAGCAACAGTTATTTACGACACATGCCCTAGAATTCCAACAGGAAGGACAGTAATTGAGCGACAAATCTGTAAATCAACAGCCTGTTCCGTTCGGTTCCATAATAACTCCTTTTGTCCTCAATAGGCATTTCCACTTTACCCCCATGAATTTTTATTCTTTATCGGTGATCCATGTCGTAATACGTTTATTATCCAGACGACAGCTAGCATGAAAGTAGGTCTATTAGCAAACAGATGGTGGCCCAGTTTAGGCTGGGGATTTGTATTACTAGATAATAGATGACTGCCCTTGCCTTTTTCTCCAGCTTTTCCCTGCTGGGTTTGGGGCGGGGTGTTTTTTGAAGGCAGTGAGCACCATACTTACTAGTGATCATCAGAGTAATCGAATGCTGAACATTTTTCCATGGACGGTACAAACACAGCTACACTATTTGGTACCTATAAACTTTAAAATGCCTGTTATTCATTTTAAAAAGGAGACACCAATAGCGACTGGGAAAACACTGTAACTTGCTGTAAATACTGTAAATGTTGGACCAGAGCTACTCACTGAGTTTGAGGGAAATAGTCTGGGCACTGATCAGAGACTGGGTTCCTCCAACATATAACTAAATGAATGCATTTTTTGTGCATAAATAAATTTAGTTAACAAACTGTAACTGTTTTGGTCATTTGTCAGTTTCTACCATCTCCAACTATAAAAGTCACATGACAGCTCAGCAGAAGGCTGAGTCCAGGTTGAAGTTACGTAAAAGTGCAGGAAACAACCAGGGCTTTCACTGCAACCATTGCTTATGCTATGCTACATGGTGAAAACTTAGAGCAAGGTGCCTATTTTCCCTCTTCCACATACATACGTTCATAGATGACCAAGACGTGCTGTTGTCTCTTTGATTGACATTGGAGAGAGTAATGTCAGCCCTCCCATCCTGACAACATGGTTGGCCACCCTCACAAAGTGGTTGGTATGGTACAATGGTGACATCATTGGCTCCCATGTGAAAGACCTGGGTTTGATTCCTGGTCTGTGCTAAGATAAGAGTGTCTGCCTTACATTTACGGCATTTGGCAGACACTCTTTTCCAGAGCAACTTACAAGTTTATTGGTATTACAGGTGGGTCAACGTAGTGTTAGGGGTCTTGCCCAAGGACCCTTATTGGTGTAGCACAGACTGGTCTCTCACATGGTAACCCTGTACCACACCACGCCTTAAATGTAACATGGCCAATTGTGTTCTTTTGGACTTTGTGGCATTGTCAAAACTCACTCAGTACTTTTCTGTTGCACCACTTGGGAGCCCAGTCAGTTCTAAAATGAGAAATGTGGCTCTGTATTTTTAACAGAAACAGACTGATAGTGTTCTGAAAGTTGTAGATAATGCAAATATAATAAACTCTGAGCAGACGGTTCGGAAAATAAATCATGAAATTCTCGTCCTTGAAAATGGCAGAATAGCATCATGAAGGCAAAATACTGCAAAAGGTAATGAAGAATAGTGGCGTTTACTCAGACATCAAACCAAATGTCCCTTCACCAGGAATAGGAATATGAAATCGAACGTTTAACGAATGACTGTTTTTACACTGGTGTTGCGCATTTATAGCACGAACAGGAGGTTAGCAAAAGTCCCGAGTAAGAACGTCATGGCAGTGTTCAGACTGTCTCTGTCTGTCCGATGAATAAGAGAATGGAAAATGTGGCACTTCAGCCACGCAGATGAAAGAAAGGATGGCGGGGGAAGGGCACACACACACACAAACACACACACACACACACACACACACACACAGTCTGTGGGTGTGTCTAAGTGTGACCTTAATACCGCAGTGTAAACACACACACGCAAACACACACACGCTTTCAATTCACATAACTGACCCCGGGGTCAGTGTTACACTGTGTGCTTTCTAGACAAAAGCATGTTAAGACAAATCCATAGAATAGTTGAAAATGTATGGGTTTTTTTTCAGTTTGCAGTGTCTGGGCTGCCTGGTGTGTAATTGTATGTAATTATAAACAGATAAAAAGAAATTCTTTGATACATATTTATGTATAATACACAGTATATTGTAGGCACACTACAAAATACGCCCTAGAATTCCAACAGGAAGGTCTGGTTGAAGACTCTAGACCATGACTGAGTGATACATGTGTAAACGCTTTGTTCAGGACAGCCTGTTCCTTTCGGTTCTGTAATAACTGCTTGCACGACCCTAAGACATTTCTACGGGTTTGGACGAATGTCATTGTAATATAGTTCGCAAAATTACACCAATCAGCCATAACATTAAAACTGCCTGTCTTAACAGCTTCTATAGAAGCATGGACAGGGCAGTGTCTGTGGTGCCAAAGACATTAGCAACAGATCCTCTTTAAGACGGTCTAGTCTCCATCCCCAATGCACGTCAGTATGCCTTGACACCGGTTCACTGGTTGCGTTTCTTTGGACCATATTTGGTATTCAATTCAATTCAATAGGCTGCTGTGGCCTAGTGGTTAGGGAAGTGGTCTTGTGACCGGAAGGTTGCGGGTTCGATCCCCACCCAGGGCAAGGCACGACTGAGGTGCCCTTGAGCAAGGCTTCTAACTCCTCTAACTGCTCCCTGGGTGCCGTGGTTTGGGGCTGCCCCCTGCTCCGGACAAGTGTGTTCACTGGTGTGTGTGTTTCACTGCACTGATGGGTTAAATGCGGAGGTCACATTCCTTCTGTGTGCAAACACAGTTCACTTTCACTTTCAAAAAAAAAGTTTTTTTTAACAAGCAGCTTTACAGAATTAAGTCAAGTAGTTTTTATTGTCATTTCAACCATATACAGTGTTGTACAGTACATAGTGAAACGAAACGCTACACAGAACAATAAACTACACAATGAAACGTAAATTGTACCTGTGCAGTAGCATGTGCTATTACGCTAGACCAGTGGTTCTTAACCGGTGGGGCCCGGCGGACACTCTCCCTGAGGGGGCGTGTGTGGGCTACGATGAGGGGAAAAAATCGGGGGGGAAATCATAAAAAAATCCTGAAAATTCCCATGTCGAAAATGCAAGTGGTTGAACTACTACAACACAATAATAAATCAAACACACAGTTTCATTTCAAATTTACCAGTACAGTATTTTGAGCCTGTGGCACAATGTCACATAACTGCTAGGCTAGCCTATTATATAAGCGCTCGCACACACGTTGAGCTTCATTCACTCTAGTCTAGTCTCTTGCCAAGTTCACTTATTTCAGCTCTCGCTGGACTCAAAACGAAATTCCGCAATCGTGCACAAATCAAGGACGATTTGAGACTGTGTTTATCAGACATTGCACCAAGAATCGAGGAAAGCAGGCTCAGGTCTTACATTAACAATGCATACCTGCAATCTTGTGTAAAATTTGCAGATGATATGCCTATTATTAGGCAGAGTAATAATACCAAAAATAAAGGGCCCCAAGTGGAATGAACCAGCTTTGGGGGGGCCCAGCTTGCAAAAGGTTGAGAACCCCTGCGCTAGACAATTTACAATAAATACACAGGACAATATACAATAAAAACACAGGATGTAACACTAAAAAGGGGGGTGGGGGTAGTACAGATAGCCCACTGGTAGTGGGAGCAGTAGGTACAGTTATGTCCATTTTTGTATAGATACAGCAGCAGTTTTGTCCATATGGTACAAATGTAAACATAGACATTTTGTTTAGCAGTATAAATGTATAAGTATAAATGTATAAATGTAAACATAGACATTTTGTTTAGCAGCAGTTTGTCCATTTTGGAAATTTTTTTATGGTGAGATTGTGTGTGTTCAGTCCAGTCACTGAAATGTGTGCAGTTTATCAATTGCAATTGAAGAAACGGGTTTATACATTTATAGAAATTTTTATCCCTGACGAAAAGCCGGTGGCGACAGTGGCAAGATTCATTATTCAAGACTCAAAGTTTTATTAGTCACGTACGTAGTTATACACGGTACAACCTGCAGTGAAATGCTAATTGACTGTCGTCCACAGAAGATAAGCTAGGTAATAATAGGTAAAAGAAATACAATAGAATAAAATTAAATGGAGTGAGTAAACAAATAGTAATAGAAAGGTGGTCCTTAAAGCATATCTATAAAATACAAAATAAAAATATAAAATTATATATATATTATTTATTTATTTTTTGTATTTTATTTAATTTATTTTGTATTGTACACAAAAAGTTAAAGTTAAGACAACTCCCTGAGATGACAAGAAGAAGAAACCTTGAGTGGAAGCAGACTCGAGTGGAAGCAAGTAACCAGAGAATTAATTAAAGTCTGTAATCTAATTCATGGTTTCTACATCTGTCCATTATGATGTTCTATAGACTGTCCATGTCCATGTTGGGTCAGATAAGACTCCAAGAAGATACAGGGGTCAGAGTGGTAGGTATACGTATGCTTGCCCATTTTTCCATGTTTCCAACAAATCAACTTTTCAAAACATGATTGTTTTAGGATTACATCAAGGTATAGCAATAAACTGTAGATGAAGGCGAATCTCTTTATCTAACTGTCCACTAGGAAGAAGTATAGCTAATAGCTAATGTTAGCAAATGCTACGGTCACTAAGCTTAACATGATTTGTAATAATGCTTAATTATTTAGCCTATGTATTATAGACTGTGGTGATGGTCCACCACCTTGTGGTCCAGTCTCTTTTTAAACAAGGAACGTCCCCTCCCCGGCATTTCCTCGGAGGCAGATGAACAGATGGTCTGGAGATTCGATATGACTGCTGTTCAGTCTAAACAGTACAGTAAGTTCTCTCTCACTGGATAGATTTTGGTCATTGCAAAGTTAGTTGTCCATACACTGCCAGAACCCGCAGCTCTCCCATTTTTTATTTTTTTTGCTAGTCATCCGTTTGATGCCTGTAAGGCATAAATAGGGAAAAAGCCTTAGGGGACCCTGTCACAAGAGTACAATCTCGCACCACTATTTCAGAGAATCAGGGTGAATTGAGGCTCTCTGTCCTTTCAGAAAGGCTGTAAAAGATTTATGAGTCCCAGAAAGATGCCATCTCTGGTGCTGTGATGTGCTTCAGTGACCAGCATGTAACACTGTCTGGCTGCCCCCTGAAGAAACGGTAGTATTTTGGGAAATGGGCAGGGCAACAGATCAAGTCAAAGGCATGCACACTGTTTGACTAGAAAGTATACAAGTCCTGAGTACTAGGCACTCTTTTATTTAAGGGTGGTTCCTGGAGTGGTAGGTTATAATCCTTAGGTTGTGAATGGTTCCTGGGTGGCCAAGCCAGTCTGTTCTTGGGTTCCAATGAACAGTGGTAGAGGAGATGTACAGTACTTGGACTTCTCTTGGGCACACACTGCACCAATGGCCTGTCTCAGTATCTGAGTTGAACCAAGTGAGGCCAAAACGATGACTGATATACCTGGCCGCCACAACACTGTCTGCCAATACGCTGGTAACCTCGCCGCACCAGTAAGAAAAAACCTGAGGGCCAGATAGCGGATAGGTTGATAAGATGTCCACGTATGTGTACAAGGCATGAGAAGAATGGGAAGTGGGCTGTATGCCAGATGTATTTATTGCAGATAGTGGACATCATGCATCACTTCTTGAGTTTGTTGGTCTCTGTATGCATATGCACAAGACGATAGGCTATCCGTGTGAATCTCTTCCTGTCTCTCTCCCCCCTGTATTTGTCTTTCTATTTGCCCATCCGCTCTACTTTTCTCTTGTTCTTCCAGCCTGCCTATTTCTCAATCTCTTTATTTATCTTCTCTACTCTCTCCATCGTCTTTGTCTTTGTCTCTTTCTCATCCCCCCATATATATATATATATATATATATACTTCACTGTCTCTTTTCTTCCCCAATATCACTCTCCATCTCCAATGTCATTCTCCATCTCCGACTCTTAATTATGTCGCTTTTCTCTGCTGCCCAGGCAAGTTCCCATAGCAACAGGAATTCTGGGAAACCTGTTTTTCACACGTTCACCTGCCAAGTCCAGGTGCGGAGAAATTCTACCCCTCTCTATCACTCTCTCTCTCTCTGTCTCACACACACACAGAGGGAGAGAGATTTAACTGACATGTATAGGGGCAAGACATGGATCTGCAGTGACAGGCGACTTATTCATACCAGACTGTGTGTGTGTGTGTGTGAGAGAGAGAGAGAGAAAGAGAGAGCGAGAGTCTCTTTGTTCAGTAAAAAAAAAATACAAAAGCAGTTGATGAAACTTGTCCTTTGCCTCACTGTTATCTTACTGTTTCTCAGCATCCGGACAAAAAAATACAGCTCTCTCATCCACAGTACAATCCCTTTTTTCTCGCCTAGGTTTTGTGCACACTTGGGCCAGTTTATTTAAACCAGCTTAAGTGTTGTCGATTAATTATAATCAGTAATGACTGAGGGAAAAAATGTAGTCTGATTACGTTATCAATCCTTTCAAATTCCTTTAGATAGACTGAGCAAACATTCTGCATTCACACTAATACCAGGGTACTGATAGGAATTAGAATTTCTTACCCCTGATATTCCAGAGTGTAATCATTAGACCTCAGGTCTAGAAAATACAACCATGCGACTGGTGCAAATCTTAAAAGCAAACATCCTACCACTTAAAACCGAAACGCATCTTGAAAATGCCGTACGGTGACGGTAAGCTCGAAGCATCCACATCGGCGGTTTCTAATATCGCGTGGGTTGAAAAAAACCCACCATACTTAGTTTACCATGTCCAAACTTCCCTACAATGTTCAACACCCACTCAGGCCATTTCTCATTTTCCCTCTCACACCCATACACAGACTCACACCCTCGTTACATAAACAGAAGGTCATAACTCTTGGTGTGGTTTCTTTTGTCTCGGGAAGAAATGAGAGAGAAGGAAGAGAGGTTCAGATTTTTTAGTCTGGAGTAAAATTACACACCACTTCCAAAGACGGCATGTGGGTGTATATGCCTGCGTGCGTATATGTATGTGTGTGTGTGTGTGTGTGTGTGTGTGTGTGTGTGTGTGTGTGTGTATGTGTGTGTGTTAGCCTTTATGGCCTATTGTAGGTGGGTTTGTAAATGTGTGGCTGCTTGTACACTCTGTAAAGATCACAGTGGGAGAAGGTGCTTGTGTCTATGTTGTGTGTGCGTGTAGATATTGAGTAGCGTGCGAGCAGAGGAGCCTGCAGTGTCTGTATGTGAGTGTGTGTGTGTGTGTGTAAGAAGAGTATAAGTATATTAGAATGGGATTTCATTTTTGCTTCTGTTAAAGTGACTCTACAGAAATGAAATGAAGCACTCCCTCGGTGTGAGCAATTACAGCCTCGAGTCGAATCAGATGTCTCTCTGTGAGCAATTTTCTCCTGTTTCTCAATGCAATGTGTCTTCAACGCTTCCCAATCTGATGGAAAACATTGGTGGACATTGGTTTTGACGTCATGCTACAGATTTCCAGTTGGGTTTAAGTCAGGGCTTTGACCTTTCCCCTATTCTTTTCTTCAATACAAGCCATTCTGGTGTAGATTTTAGTTGGGTGCTTTGTGCTGAGTGGAACAGGATCTTGAGAAAAAATTGCTTGTATTAGGTTCCATCCAAGCTGCTATTGATGGCAACAACATTCCCCCTGCTGGGAAGGAGGCCCAGAGCGTAATGCTAACACCACCATGCTTCATGGTAGCAATCGTTTTAGATTTATACAGGTATCTCAAATGACAACCTTTACAGCACCCCAAAAATTGTAAAGAAACAAGAAGGAGGCATTATTTTTAAAAAGCACATTACAGCACTGTTATGAAGCTAGAGTCAAAGCCCAGAGATCAGGCAAAATATGGTGCCCCTGTAACTTAGCAGTGCTGGGACTCCACCCCCACCTTCCGATCAGTAACCCAAAGCCTTGGACATTGAGCCACCACAGGACTTTCTCAGATGTGGCTTCCTATTGGTCACTTTCCCACATTAGACCAGACCTGTGAAAAACTCAGGATATTACAAATGTCTACACAGGTTCTCCTGTTTAAGCCAGTGAGCTCTGTAACCTCTACATGGACGTAACTTAAATTCTTGGACACTTTTCTGACAGCCTGTACACACGGTTTGGAAGGACAGCTTGATCTTGGTACAGTCTGGGTTGTGCCATATTTTTCCACTTTGTTATGATGGATTCCGCAGGGCTCTGAGGAGGCTTCAAAGCTTCGCTGATCTTTTTATAACATTTACCATCTTTTTCCCTTGTAATAACTTCATCTCAAAAGTTCATGGGCAGACGCTTGGTCTTCACGAAAGCAGGACTGATCTGAGCTGGAGCTTGAGCTATGAGACTTCCCAGAGTCAGATATATTTATTGTGCAAGCATACAACTTAAAACTGAAAATACATAAAATAATGCACATACAAGTCAAGAGCTTCTGGTAATGTTCATAGAATTATTTGAGCTTGGTGACCGTAACCTTAATTGCTCATAAGTGCAAGTGAGTGAGCGAATGTGTGTGTGTGTGTGTGTGTGTGTGTGTGTGTGTGTGTGTGTGTGTGTGTGTGTGTGTGCAAGTGAGCATGCCTTGTAATGGTCTGACACCCTGTTTAGGCTGCATTTCTGGCACAGGATCCACTGTGACCCTGACTATGATAAAGCGATTACTGAAAAATAAATAAGTAAATGAATCATTTTTTTGAATTTTAATTAATTATTTTAATCATGTAGTAATACTACAGTATATATTAATATACTATATCAATAGATATTTACATATGTAAAGTATTTCACTTGCATTAGTATCGTGCATTAATAATAGTGTAATTTGTTAATATATAATACATATAAGCTATATCTAAAGAATATAATTAGTAACACTGGCACAATATTATTTGATTAGTTTATTATTGGTTAATACTTGTGAAGTATTTGTATGTATATTAATATGCTAACTATATTCTCTTAAGACGTATGAGTAGAAACCTATTATTAGTAAGTACCATGTTTGTACTTAAACTTTTTCTATTACATTATTATTATTATTATTATTATTATTATTATTATTATCAGCAGTGTAGTGGTAGTAGTATCATTGGTAACACTGCCCTAAAATTATTTAATTAGTAGTTGGTAGTAGTATTGGTATATTTTGGTAGTATTTGTATGTATATTAATATGCAAGCTTTATTCTTTTAGAAAATATTACTATTACATATATATA
>JAOVVF010000025.1:9113109-9124286 GCA_028565595.1 Duopalatinus emarginatus | reverse complement strand
TACTTTTATTATTATTATTGTTATTATTATTATTAATAATAATAATATTAAGAACATATACATGTACTTTAGTATACAGTAGTAAAAGTAGTATGTTATAAATCTATATTAGTAGGAGATAATTTTATTTCAATAGAATATTACTGAAATAGATAATTAGTAGTAACACTTACAGTATCTTGTGTTGCTATATCAACGTTTAATTATTAGTCAAGTCAAGTCAAGTGGTTTTTATTGTCATTTCAACCATGTACAGTGGTTAACAGTAGACAGTGAATCAAAACAATGTTCCACCAGGACCAAGATGCTACATAGAACAATAAACTACACAATACAACATACAGTAGCATGTGCAATGACGCAAGATGACTTACAATAAGTATGTGAGACAATATAATAAATACACAAGACAATTTGTATTGCTTTGAGTATATAATAGTTATAATAGTTAATAGTTAATAACATATGTATGCAATATATTATCAGGATTTTTAATAAAATGTAAAATAATAGAAATTATGATGATGATTATTATTATTATTATTATTATTATTATTATCTATATAGCATATTTTTGTGCTAGCATTGTACACACACACATGCACACACACACAAAGTAGAAAAAGGTAAGCATTCTTTCATTGTTTATTATTATGAGTTGGAAAGTGAGCTCGTCGTCCAGACAGTGTTATGACTGCAGAGAGAGTGATTGTATCAGACAGCTGTCTTGCGCATACACACAAACACACACACACACACACACACACACACACACACTGTAGCGTCCCCATATATATTGCATTGTGTCCATGTTTCGAGAGACAAATACAATTTGAGCAGTGTGTGCATGTGTGCGTGTGTATTGCCAGACTAACAAATGCAGTCGGCAGGTTCAGGCGAGGACAGCAGCCGCTGGAGTAATTGCATTTTCGGCTGCAATATAGTTTAAGTCATTATGCAGCTCTTCCTTTTCAAATCCCCACAGAGACACATGGCTGTAGAGCGAGAATATAGTCAAGTGCCTGCATTTGTGTGTGTGCGTGTTTAACAGAATGATGGAGGAACGAGAATTAGCATGTTTATAATAAACCAATTTTATACATATAGGCTATTTTGTCAAAACCTAGTGAAGTGTTAAGAGCTATGGGTTTCTACATCATTGCACATACAGATGAATCGAAGACTTTTAATTAGACTCAGGGTCATAAATAACAGTGCAGCACTAATCTAATTTAACCAATTTACTCATCAGACCGTTCATGTCGCCGTGCCCACACTTCCAAGAGCGATAGCTGCACTTTGATATGAATAACTTTTATAAGTGCAGACGCAGCGTCAGTGAAATCTCAAAGCTGATTAGTCAGAGGTGTTGATTCCTTTTCTCATAACAGCAAACAAATCACAAGTTTGGGCTGTGCAAAATTACAAGTCTGAGTAATAATATAAATGATAAAATGTAAAATAAGCAGAACAGTGCAAACACGGAGTCCAACATATATGGGAAGTGGACTGTATGGTTACTGCATTAATGTGGAAAAATACTGGTGTGCAAAAGTGTGTGTGCAAATATATAGACAAACAGGACGGAACTGTGCAAATGTAGATGTGTAAAAGTACATCTATATAAGAATCCGATCAAGAACTCTGATACTTAGAAAGAAAAATGTGATTATATAGCTTTAACATCTGTGGAAGGAGTCTCCAGTGTCAGCACATAGTCAAGAACAACTGTCAAAATATTGGATGTTCCTAAACATTACATGTAACAAGAAACAGATACAAAATATAATTATCATTAACATATTAATAACTGTAATTTCTAAAATGCTGCGATATTTACTTTGTGTTCCATGTCCACAAGGTAGCAGCCATCTTTGTTTACTTTGTGTTAGAACTTCAGTGCGACAGCCAATCCACTGACATAGATTAAGTCCATAGTTATAACTGAAATACAATATAAGTAGTGCAATATGCTCAGTAACTAATAAATCGGAAAAGAGAAGTATTTTTCCTGTACGCCAGTGTTACGCACACAACGAAACAACAATCGGAGTCTTGATAGTCTTGATATAATTCACAAAATGGTTAAAAGCGCTAAATTTGGTTCAGTATGTTTGATGGCACTAAGTTTCCCCTGAGAAATAACATTTGGTTATAAAGCGAATCCAGTGAATTGGATGTATCAGGTGCTTGTGGGCTGTTGGTTAACGTAAGAGCTAGCTATTTATCTATGCTAGCAAATGTTAAATGCATCTCATTTGTATATAAGTACAGTCATCCCTTGTTTACCGTGGGGGTTGCGTTCCAGAACCTCCCAACCCCCACCCCACCCCACCCCACCCTGTGATAAGTGAAATGCTGCAAAGTAGAGACGGTGTATTATTTTAATATTTATGTAAATTTTACGGCTTTATAAACCCTTCCCACACACTTTAAACTTTTTACACACCCTTATTAACCTTTTCAGTCCCTTATTAACCTTCTCCACACGGTTTATAACCATTTTTAATGATACTGTACAATACAGTACATACTGTATTGTACTGTAATGTATTATATTATTGTTTTTTGAAATCCCGCGAAATAGCGAAGCCGCAAAAGTCAAAGCACGAAGTAGCGATGGACGACTGTATACAAACGTAAAACAACAGACAGGTGTGGAGAGTGGGAGTGATTATCTTGTTACACTGGCACCTTTCAATGAGTGGGGTATATTAAATGGCAAGTAAACAGTCAATTGTCAAAATGGATGAGTTGAAAGCAGGAAAAATGGACAAGTGTAAAGAACTAAAGTGACTTAGACAAAGGTCAAACAGTGTTGGCTTGACGACTGGGTCAGAGCATCTCTAAAACAGCAGGTCTTGTTGTCTGTACTCTTATTGGTGTAGATAATACGCAGCTAAAGAGCTCCAAGGAACAACAACTAGTGAACCAGTGATGGGGTCATGGACCCCCGGTGCTCACTGATGTCCGTGGTGGGCAAATGTAGTCCATCTGGTTGGATGTTTGGGGGTGTCTTCAGTTTTGCACTTTTAACAATAGACGCAGGTGCCCTTCTTCAGGAAGTTGGTGGATGTAAGTTATATGATACCAAACAACACTCCAGTTGTTTTTCTTTTTGTTTTATTTTGTGTGTGGTTGGTGTGGTACGGCGGTAACATCATTGGGTTCCCATGTGAGTGACCTGGGTTTGATTCCCAAACTGGGCAGCCAGTCTGTGCTACACCAATAAGGGTCCATGGGCAAGACTCCTAACACTACGTTGGCCTACCTGTAATACCAGTAACCTTGTAAGTTGCTCTGGATAAGAGCGTCTGCCAAATGCCGTAAATGTAAATGTGTGTATTTGTACCACTGCTGTTCAAGAGAAATACTCCTCTTCTGTAATGTAAATGACTGTAACACCCTTTAACTGAGCATTGTATTATATGTTTGATATAGCTGTGAATATTGAATATTTTTCTCACAGACGTAGATAGATAGATAGATAGATAGATAGATAGATAGATAGATATGAAGCACAAACGTTGCTGTAATGTTTCCTGTCTGGTCTGTCAGCACTGTGGTGTATGGCAGCTGACTGGAACACTGAGACCTTACCTCAGCATTACTGTCCGAGCAGCACACACTCATCTTCATCTCTGTCAGGGAGTAAACACACACTTGCCTCTCAGCAACTCATGGCAGCACAGTTATATAGATGTCTGTAAACGCACACGCACACACACACACACACACACACACACACACACACACACACACACACACACACACACAGCTGATGGCTCCATCGATCTTCAATATTGGCTTTTGGATTAGATCTTCATTTTGTGCATTCATTGAGTTTTGAGTAATTATTTCTAAGATTTGATCAACACTCAGTCACACAGTCGATATGTGTGGTGTGTGTGGTGTGTGTGTGTGTGTGTGTGTGTGTGTGTGTGCGTGTAGAATGGGGGGGGTGGTGGTTATAGTGGATGTGCAGCATCACCACCTACCTATACTTTCAAACACAAGATTATTAATATTTCACCCTTAATATTTTTTGTTAGAGATGTGTGTGTATATAGTACGTAATGTACATTCAGTTTTATGTTTTTTTTTTTGTTTTTTTTTTTTAACTTTTTGTAGTTTACAGGGGTGTGTGTGGGTGTGTGTGCACTCACATTTCACAAAACAGCATAGCAGAGTTTTATTTCCATACCAGAGGCCATTTTGTTCCATAAAGTCTCTCTCTCTCTCTCTCTCTCTCTCTCTCTCTCTCTCTCTCTCTCTCTCTCTCTCTCTCTCTCTTTCTCCCTGTGTGTGTGTGTCTGCACAGTACAGGAAGACTTCCATTTTGTCATGGAATTCTATACAATGATATCATTAGTCAGAACACGTGTACTGTCATTTAAACCGTGTCTGAGTAAGACGCTCACCACAGTCGCCTCAGTTCATATTCATGTGGATTCAGGGGGAGCACTGATCTGCTGCAATAAAATATTAAATATATCCAGTAAGAAATCAGAAGCAAGAGCTGATCCCAGATTTTATACTTACTTGACAGACTCCTAACCCCACAGCTGATCAGCTCTAGGTTGGTATTGCATGAGGAGTATGTCAAACCCCCAAAAAGTCCCATATAAACTGGTTAGTTTATATCTCAGTATTTCCATTTTCTTATGTATGAACTTGGTTTGCAATGTCATGGAATACAGTAAGTCTAACCAAATGGGTCTACAATATTTGATAAGTTATTAGAGCATCTAATAATGAACCGGTGTAATTAACTAGCTAGCTAAGTAACATTACTTAGCCACTTCAAATCAATTGGAAGTTACAGTCTACATTAAGTTTCTATGTTAATATTCTTCTGAGAGTCTTCATTTTACCCCTAAAACATAAAACCAATAGGTTGACGTTGACATTTTTCTTAGGTGTCAATGAATGTGTAAAAATAAACAGCAAGTAAGTAGTCAGTTGTCAAAATGGATGTGTTGAAAGCAGGAAAAATGGACAAGTGTAAAGAACTGAGTGAACTGAGGTCAAACAGTGTTGGCTTGACGACTGGGTCGGACCATCTCTAAAACAGCAGGTCTTGTTGTCTGTACTCTTATTGGTATAGTTAATACGCAGCTAAAGAGCTCCAAGGAACAACAGCCAGTGAAAAAGTGATGGGGTCATGGACCCCCAGTGCTCACTGATGTCCGTGGTGGGCCAGTGTAGTCCATCTGGTCTGATTCCACAGGAAATCCACAGAAGACTTGTGAAGTCCATACGCCAATTGGTCAGAAGTATTTAGACAATGGGTTTAATGTAACGTTTAATGTATATACAGTAGATAGCAATTTGAAAAACAAAAAGTAAAGCTGCAGAGATATTTTAAGACCATGTTTGGTAGTTTATTATTATATAATTTTGAATCTTTAAATTCAAGTGATATTCGTCTCGTACTGAATTAATGCATTCCTGTATGTTATGTTAATTTTAGCCTATAAGACTACATACTTATATCAGTAGAGAATGATGGAGAAATATGATTGTCCTTAAGAAATTTCCTGGTAGTTTGACTCCAGACTCCTGGATCACACACGGCTACTCGTTTTCCAGAATTGTGCGTCATTCCCTCAATCTCTCTCGAATCCTGTCAGCAAAAAAGCCACCAAATATTCAAAAGCATTGCTATCACATTTCAGCACTAAGCATTTCTAAATATACCCTGTGTTTAAAGGCCAATGGCTTTCGGCACGTCCGCGGGCATATTTTATCAGAATCACGTAATAGGCATGCCAAATGGCCAGCCTGTGTGTCTTGAGGTCTGTAAAACAGCACAAAGCCAAAGTTCTCCATTTACAATTGTGGCTTTATCCGTTTTATCCCTCGTGGCGTAAAAAATAGATATAAAGTCCAACTTTTTGGTGAAAAAAACCTAGCGGAACAGAGCTAGCATCTGGGTTAGAAATGGCAGAACATCCATCACACCAGCTCCTACATTGTCATGGGAGTGTCTGCCAGAGCTAACTTCCTGGAGCTAATGGATTTTATGTTTTCTTTTTCGCTAAGCTGGAGAAAAGAGCTTGTTGTTTTAGACCTGATTTGTTCCCTACTTAGAAATGTTGTCTCCCACTGGCCCAGACTGACTTTTTAAAGTTCTGTCTACTCTTCATGGCAAACAATGCGCTATAATCAGGAGCAGGTTTACTCCTGATGCCAGGTATTTGTCTCTGTATGTGGCCTATCCATGAGGCTGTATAAAGGTTACTCCACTTAGCTAATGTGACAAATGTGTAATAAATAATTAACTGTGAAAAACTGTAGTATTCTCTACAAGAAACGTCATGCGCCATTGTTTGCTATGTTTGAACCCACTCTACGCCAGAACTGTCCTTATGTTGCCACCTGTTAATATCTGATTTCAGTATAAAAGGTGTACCACAGTTTAAACACAATAATAAGATAAATATTAAGAATACCAGCATTCTGTTCCACACACACATAAGCTATGGCTGTAGTCTTATTCTTTGTAGTAACCCCTTTTTAAATTGATGATTTTACATATTAGGACTAAATATGTGGATGTAAAAATTAGGTAAAGAACCTCAGATGAACACCAGCACATGGCAAATTACACTGTGTCGTTATTTATTTAATAAAAACTAGGCCAAAACCTGGTAACAGTGTGTGGAAAAAATTAAGCATACTCTTACTGCTTCCATATGGTTGAAGAGGGTAAGTGGCAGCCAGGTGCTGCTAATCAAATTAACCTTGATTATTAATCATCAGTAGCTATGAGCACCTCACATCTAAAAAAAAAAAGCAAATGTTTTGGCAGTTTGCTGGTCTGGAGCATTCATATGTGTGTTAATGCAATGCATAGGAGAAAAAGACATCAGCAGACTTGCAATTGTTGTTGCCTATCAATCTGAGGGTTATAAGGCCATTTCCAAATAATTGGAAATGAATCATTCTAACATACTGTGGAACATAATTTCTGTACCTCAGAATACAACGTAATTGTGAACTGTTCTACAGGAGGTATGGTGTTTATTGTCTACAGAATATCTCCCCAAGCATGTGGAGTCCATGCCCCATGTATTAGACTGGTGTACCAAGTTTGTCTGGCACTTTAGTGTATATTAATGCTACTTATTCACCAGCAGCAGAAGTAAAATCAGGCAAATATTTCCAATACAGTAAGCTTAGTATGTAAAAAAGCAGTAAATTAAAACCCTGGACACCTGCAAACCAAATGTATATTTAATATATTTAATATTTAATGGTTGCTTGTGTTAGCTAGATGTTGCGACCTTGACGACATTAGAACATTTTCTGAAGATAAATGAATAAATGTTCATTAGAGAAATGGGTTCTTTTATCCTGGACAGAGCAGAAGGATTAACAAAGAATCAATACGTGTGTCTTTTCTTCTCTGTGGTTTTTGGAGATATGCTAAAAATGTGAAAGGCTGCGCCTCAAGGCCGTAGTCTAGGATCTCTCACTTTCTCTGGTGAAAAGGAAACGTGATAGATGTCTGCCATTAGAGGCAACATAGGGACAAGGATCCAGAGCCACAATGGATGTTTTTTTTCCTCCCCCTCTCTTTCTCCCCTTTTCTTTTTCTTTCCTTTTATTTTTCTGTCCTTAACATTCCTGTACTGAAGGTTAAAGGATGGTATAACCAAAATTCTGCTAAATAAAATAAGGTCAAGGTGTTTTCGTACATTATTATTGAACTTACTGTTTAATTTTGTTTTTTGGTTCAGTAGCGCTGACTTGTCCTTAACACTGTGTATAAAGAGGCAGAGTTTCTTAAATTGGTAATAATAAATAAATAAATAAATAGTAAAAATCCTCATGATTGTTAAATATTGTTCAAATTAAAATATTAAAATAAAATGCAATGTTTTATTAATGAAATCTTAAATGTTTTGAATGTTGTTTTTAAATAAGTCTATATTGCACTCTTTCTCTCTCTCTCTCTCTCTCTCTCTTTCTCTCTCTCTCTCTGTGTGTGTGTGTGTGTGTGTGTGTGTGTGTGTGTGGCTAACTAATAAGTGTAATTAGGAGCCAGTCGACTGTTAAGAGCCATGTGTTCACTGATTACTGAACGAATGAATGAACAGATGAATTAATGAGTCTAATTAAACCGATTGTCTCCTAGTGCCTTCATGTGATTCAGAAATAACAGTAAATACAGGGTTTCAACCTGAAAGCCGCAGATAATTTTTTTAAAAAAGTCGTACTTACAAATATTGGAAACAAATTTAATGCCCGGTTTTCTTGGCAGCGGAAAGTGCAATAGCGGTAATTTTTTTTTCTAAGTGCAGCTTTAATAGTGACTGATTAGGCAGCAGGCAGTAGGCCTATGTCTGTAAGCACTGGTTAAGTAATTTACATTTACAGGGGGTGGGGGTAGTAAATTACTAAAACGGATGAGCGTGTCTAACTAACTGATGTTAGTCGGTGAATTCAAAGATGGCAAATGGAAGGAAGGAGCATGTATGGAGCAAGAGAATGTAAATCACAGAACAGACAAAAAAAGACAAGGGACAAAGAGTTGTTTGTGTCTCAGCGACCTCTCACACTTACCTAGTGATGACCAACAGGCATTACAGTAGCACCTGGGATATTGTAGACAGCAAGAGAACAGTCTGCTCTCAAATTTGATATGTTGGAAGCATGAAAAATGGGCAAGTGAAAGGATTTGAGAAACTTTGACAAGGGCCACATTGTGATGGTTAGATACTGGGACAAAACATCTCCAAAACAGCAGATCTTTTGGGTTGTGTCCCGGTACCAACCTCCCAGAGGTTCGTACCTACTAAAAGTGGTCTAAGGAAGGACAATAGGTGAACTGATGACAGATACCACAGAAGACCTTCAGAGGCCTTGATGGCTCTGAGCAGTTTTAGCAGCTGTTTAGGCAGGAAGTTTTAATGTTATGGCTGATTGGTGTGTAGAACAGTTGTCCATCTATCTCTTTTACTAACCCAATCATCACAGACCGCATCCAGAGCCTGTTACCTTACACTACTACCTTATTTTTACTGTTGAGAAGACAATAATCTCCAGCTTTTGTCCAATGGGCTTCAAGGATCTGGACAAAAGACGACAATCTCCAGCTTCCTGCCAGAGGATTTCAAGTCCCTGCTTATGTCCAGGAAACCACATTCTGTAAGCTGCGTTTTTTTCTACAAGCTCCTGCTCTTCTTCATGTGACTACAAGCACTTGTCCAGCTGACCTCAAGCTCCAGAAAACTACTGAGTCTGTAAAGTATACTAAAAGCTTCTGCTATACACTTCAATTCCCGTGTAGGAAAATAATGCTCCAGTATCAATTTCCCAATGTTCCCAGCTACCGTCTCGGGCACTACAAGTTCCTGTTCGTGTCCAGAAGACTACGAGGTCATGCTCCATGCAAGATGACACCAAAGGTCAGCTTCTGTTCTATTCAGTGGGCTACATGCTTCTCCTCCTGAAGCTAATACCCCTGTCAAGATGACTACAGGCTCTTGCTTCTGTTCAAAGGACTTCAAAGCCCTGCTCCTGTCTAAGAGGAATTACAAGCTCTTGCTCCATACAGACGTCCTCAAGCTACTGTCCAAGAGCCTACAAACCTTTGCTGCTGTCTAAAACCTTCAAGCGTCTCCACCTGTTCAAAATACTGTTAGGAGAAGCTGCTGTCTGGGGAACTACAAGCTGGATACATACTTTCAAGATAGACAGACAAGACAGACGGAACGAATTCCCTCTTCTGTGTTGAGTTTTGGCTCCATCTAATGGTGTGGGTTTGTTACTGCATCATTTTCTTACTCTTAATCAATCATACACATTTACATTTATGGCATTTGGCAGACACTCTTATCCAGAGCGACTTACCAGGTTACTGGTATTACAGGTAGGCCATCGTAGTGTTAGGGGTCTTGCCCAAGAACCCTTATTGGTGTAGCACAGACTGGCTGCCCAGACCAGGAATCGAACCTGAGTCTCTCACATGGGAGCCAATGATGTTAACGCTGTACCACACCAATACACAATGGTAATTTAACCGAACCTATATTTTCATTCAGTTTAGGTGAATGTGTTACTCATCTATAGCCATTGTAGAGTTTGTCACTATACAACACACTAGTTTTGCTATGATGTTTAACACATCTTCGATACTGGTGGATTGAGAACGATGCATCAACCAACCCTGTGCTTAGAAAGACACACAAAAAAAGGTAATAGATTACAATTCGGTGTACAGACTGGTTTTTATGAGCACACGTTTATCTAAATTAGATTTATTAGGAACATTTTCATGTCTATTCATATAAATTGTGTCTGATTGCATGCTGTACAAAACCTGTGTAAGTGAAAGAAATGGAAAAGCACGTGCCAAGGAAGCAGACGTCAGTGGTGTATAATGTAAATATGTGTGTTGGAGGATTCCAGGGGAAATTTCCAAACTACGATTTGAACCCCAAATGTGTGCTATGCAAACACGGCTAATCAGATCGAGCTAATGGTTTAGTTTCCAGGCTGATATTTTTTGAAAGGGGCTCTTTAATAGTAGTAAAGAAGCCGTGTCCATTTCAGACATACAGTAACAGTCCTGCTTTATATTTCGGACAGTCTGTTAATATAACAAACTCGGAGTGAACCCGCTGTACTGTTTGTGCTAAGGCTGAAATCGAAGTCTGTGCTGTAAATCAACACGCCAGCCGTTTCCTGCATACTGGAAACGACATTTTTATTCTCTTCTCTGTGACTCCCTAGTGTTTAGATTAAACTTTTTTACTAGGTTAAAAATAGTGCTGGTTGAACTTTCTTATTAGTCATAGATTAAAATGTCCGGCATCTGAATTGATAAGTGAGAAGGCAAGTATTCTATGCTAGCAGTCATCTATGCTAGTATTCAATTAAGCTAGCATTTATTAAGTATGCTATGCTAGTAGGTAATGTAAGTATGCTGTATGCAAGTATGCTGGTGTAATTATTCTAATACTAAAGTTAGTAGGCAAATTTTGTAGTATGCATGTAAATAAGTGTTTACAAAAACTATAGTAATCAACATGCACATTTTAGTAAACAGTTGAATGAATGAAAGTGAACTATTTGCCTAATGTGCTTGCACGCATTTAACCCATCCGTGCAGTGAAACACACACACACACACACACACCAGTGAACACTAGGGGGCAGTGAACACAC
>JAOVVF010000025.1:9097823-9113009 GCA_028565595.1 Duopalatinus emarginatus | reverse complement strand
GGGGAGCAGTTGGGGGAGTTAGGTGCCTTGCTCAAGGGCACCTCAGTCATATCTTGCCCTGGGCTGGGATCGAACCCACAACCTTCCAGCCAAGGGACCAGTTTCCTAACTACTAGGCCATGGCTGCCCCATGCGAGAATGCGATAATGGTCAAGTAGGAACCTATGCGAAAGTATGTGAGTAAGCAGGTAAGTATGGTGAAGATATGTATTCTAGTATAGAAGCACGTATGCTAAGATGCGAGTACAAGCTTTACAAGTATCCAAGTATACAATTAAGAATAGTGTGCAAGTAATATAACGCAAGAATAGTACGCATTTTACCTTTACCCTACTTTTTTTCACCAACGCGGTCATTGCTAACTTCCTCATAGCAGCAACCTACTGTGGAGTTGTGATGGCCAACATACGGCTCCTCCAGCACATATGCAGCTTCAGAATAAACACCAACTGTCTTCTTCCACATGCATGAGCTCACAGATGCCCATTCCGACTGAGTAATCATATCCTTCTCACCAAGAAAACAAAGCCAGTTTTGCTTCCTGGGACTTGTAGAAACAGATGGCTGCGGCCTTGTTGGGATTCGAACTTTCGACCTGCCTAACAACAGGCTGAATGTTTTATTGTCATGGCACTCAGCCTGGCAAGTATTCAAATTGATTTCTTCAATTTGAAACTTGAACTTGTTGTTTACTAACCTCACTGTGACATCAAATCTCCCCCCAGGACTATCCATAACGTGGCTGAGTTCTCATTTCAAGGTTGTTGATCAAATTTCATGGGCATAAACAGTAATACTGCGCTTGAAATTCAGAAAAACAAGTTTAAAATAGAACAGAAGTGTCTTATTTTTAACATACTATATAACTATATAACATATAGATATATAAAAAAAAATAATTTGTTAATAACAAAAAGACTTAAAGATTTTCAAGTGGAATTTATTTATTTATTTTAAAACCACATTGTGTGCTCATTTCATTTATGTTATATCCTACAGAGCTGGCAGTCAAACTGTGATCATCCTGTTCCTGTTTAAAATCAGGATGTTGCCTTGAATCTAATTTACACGTCCACCAGTAATGACAACACCCATCAGGAGAAACCTTGCACATGCACATGGTTACTTATTTAGATTAGCAACAAGATGAGGAAAAGTTGGTTGTTTATAAGCTATAAAGATACATGATGGTCTTGAGTATTGGGGTTTAAATGAACTCCCCATTTTGGTAAGAAAACTGGTTTTCAATGAGGCATTGTTTTCTCATTCAGCCACTGGACTGATGCTCTTGATATGAGATATTTTACAGTGGACAATAACAGCTTGTATATTACTGAATTTGTGAGTGTGTGTGTGTGTGTGTGTGTTAGTTCTAAAAAAAAAAGCAGGTGAAGAGGAGATCAAACCTTTCACTTTGCACTTCAGCACTTACTCTCCAGACCTCCTTGATCCACTCTGATGCCCTTCTTTTGCTTAGTGCCCATCCCATCAGCTGAACATCAGTCACTGCAGTAGAGGATGAACCCACATGGTCAGTCTAAATGACCAAGATAGATATACCTCCCAACCATTAACGTGGCTTTGGACTGCGACTGATGTAAACAGTCAACGCCGGACTGAACAGTTTAGTCAAATATCTGTAAGTGAACAGGAGAAACATTTTAGCAAACATCACAGACTTTATACTAAAAGATCTAATTAATATTCTGGCCATATATTTGCACATTTTTCTGTATATCACTGAAATGAGGATGATTTAAATCAAAGTTTCTTTCTCTTGTCATCTCAGAAAGTTTCTTGGAACATCTCTGCATGAGATTTAATATAATTGTATAATAATTTGATACATTTGATATAATTGATGTACAGTGAAACGTGTCAGCTCCCTACAGATGGCGCCATAGTCACCCACCTATCTTCTCTACACTGCCACACTACCAACCAGCCTTGTCAGGAGATTTCCTTTCTCTGGAATCAAGAACAGGATGATATTTTAGACTACAGTATAATGTGTCATAATGTGGCTCCAAACTGTCACATGCGTCCATTATGAATAAAGTCATCAGGGAATTAGCTGGAAATAATTTACTATGAGTTTAAAGAACTCTTCAATAAATCATACTGTTATGGGTTTATGGCTGCTAATTGGAACCCTCTTGGATAAATGAACACTCAGTAAGTTGTACAGTTCTACTTTATTGAAGAGTTCCCAAGAGGAAAAATTAAGAACCCCCCTGAGCCTGGAGTTCTGTCTCAGGGCCAATTGTATTTGAATGCTGCATATTGCAGGTTTTTTTTTTTTCACTTGATGAGGTGGCAGCAGACTTTGTTATTCCTGTTATATGACGAGGTGCTGAATGATAATTAGTCATGGCTACAGAGAAAAGGTGCAAAGCGAACAGTGAGACGGTGGTTTTAAAAGAGCTGGACACCAATGAACATGCAAAAACCTTTCATGAATTCTTGAACGAGAACTTAACCAGTATAGATTTTACAACTGACAATTGATTTTTTTTTTATTGATACATTTAATCTAAGAGATTTAACAGTGGACAGACTGACCAAATAAAAAAAATCAGCATATTTTAAATCACCACTAGATGGCAGTACTCACCTATGTAATACAGGTAACAGCATAACAACCATATATTACCAAAAAAAAAAAAAAAAAAACTTAGTTAGCAGTACAGTAAAGATGAAGCAAAAGTGCACCAGGGTAATTTAATTAATGCTGTTATTTTAATACTGATATTAATAGCTATTAATAACACCCTTCTATATTTTAAATAAATTTAAATGAAATACAGTTAATATATGTAAATAAATAAATAAATAAACTTGAAAATTACTTCTTAAACAAAAACTTTTTTATTGGTAAAAGTTTAAGGTTCATTATTTTATTATACTTTTAATTAAGTTGCATAAACAAACAAGCAAAAAGTAATAAATAATAATAATAATAATAATAATAATAATAATAATAATAAAAATAATAAAAAAAAATTAAAAATAAAAATAAATAAATAATGTTCAAACTTTATCAATTTTAAAAAAGTTTTAAAAGTTTTAAAGTTTATATATAAACTTTAAAATGTTACTCATAAAATATTAACTATTAACTATATATTTGTTATCATATATAGAATAGAATAGAATGCCTTTATTGTCACTATACACATGTACAATGAGATTAAAAGCCCTTTCTTCATAGTGCAAACATAAAATAAATAAAAATAAAAAAAAATAAAAATATAATAATATAGATAGGGTTCTGTGTACACTAGGAAAAGTAGAAAAAAAATTCTATAGTGTATTGTACAGCTATATACAGTTGTATTGCATTTTTAAGTTTTTCATAGTAAAGTAAGATTATATATATATAGACACACATATCTGTCTTATATTTCACATAGATATCATGTCCTAATAATTTATTATCATAGGGAATAACGGTGCTCTTTACCTGCTGATTACTCTGAATGCTGTTTGTATTGGCCAATCAGAGAGCCTGCACGAGGCGGGCTCAGTCCTCTCTGTCCTATCAGATCCGCGGTGGGCGGGGCTTCGCTGCGCTCGGGCTTTGTTCTGAGAGACAGGAGTGAAGTTTGAGCTCCGTTATTCTGACGCACTGGACTCAGGAGCTCAACAAGCGCTGGTCATATAACTTCATCTTCCACTTTCATTCTCTATAACGGAGTTAAAGGACACGAGTGTGTTTTTAAAGGGACCTTTTTTTTTTCAGTTTGGAGGATTTTTAAGTTCTTCTTTCAGAGTGCTGGAACTTTTTTCTTTTCCTTTTCTTTACAATGGAACTTTTCCATCACTGGCATTATGAGTAGAGGACAGAGACAGACTACTCTATGGACTTTCCAGCACGAGCTTCTTCTGCAACTCAAGGCATTTTAGGTGCATGCTTTGTTGCATTTATTTAAGGTATTTTGTGTATTTCTACCTGTTGCATTACAGACTTTCTTGAACTGATGCCTGTTGCACGTAAATGTATTTTGCACAGAAGAACGTCAGTATTTCCCTCTGCATAAAACTTCTACTAGAAACCCACCGAGACAAATATTTGTGCCGCATGTGAAATACATGCAAACCCCAACTTTGGATAGTTTTTTTGCTCTCCTCTGCGATCATTGTACTTGGAGTGGATGCATCTCTGTTTGAGAGAGTTGGACTGGCACTTTCAGCATGGAGCCTTCAGGTAGTCGTCTGTCTGCGTTTCACCTGCTTTTGTTGATCTTATGGACTTTATGGCAAAGGTCCTCATCCAGCCAAGTTCGCCACGAGTTCCACGTTTTGGAGGAGCAGCCGGTCGGCACTTACGTGGGCACCGTGGACCCAAAGCCAGGATTTACCTACCGTTTTGGCGAGAGCCACAAATTGTTCACCATCAACGGCACAAATGGCGTCATACGTACGTCCTCAGTAATCGACCGAGAGACCCTGCCGAGTGACATAATCAACGTCGTGGTGTTGTCCAGCCAGCCCACATACCCTACAGAGGTCCGAATCGTTGTTCTGGATGTCAACGACAATGCTCCGGCGTTCCCGGATGCGACCATCGCTGTTTCGTTCAGAGAGGACACTGTCGGGGGCAGGCAGGTCATCCTGGACACTGCTACAGATGCGGACATTGGTGTCAACGGCGTGGATCACAACACGTATCGGATCGTTAGCGGCAATGAGAAGGGAACTTTTCGCCTGGATGTTACTGTGAACCCCAGTGGAGAGGGTGCCTTTTTGCATTTAGTGACCACAGGTGGCTTGGATAGGGAGCTCACGTCCTTCTACCAGCTTCTTGTTGAGGTCCAGGACAAAGGGGAACCTAAAAAATATGGGTACCTCCAAGTAAATGTCACGGTTCAGGATGTCAATGACAACCCGCCCATGTTCGAGTTGGATCAGTATCAAACTAGTGTGTTTGAAGATGCAGCCGTAGGGTCTAGTGTTTTGCAGGTTGCAGCCATAGATGAGGATGAAGGTGTTAATGCAGACATCAGGTACTTCTTAGATGAAGGAACTCCTTTCCAAATTGACCCGAAAGCAGGTACTATTATTATTAAAGAGGCGTTAGATTACGAGAGTAAAAAAGAATATTCCTTCACCATACATGCTAAAGATAATGGAGTGCCTTCCCTTTCAGGAAGGACAGAAGCAACAATTAAACTCCTTGATGTGAATGATAATGACCCTGTGGTTAAATTTAGGTACTTCCCTACCACGTCAAAATTCGCCTCTGTCGATGAAAACGCGCAAATTGGAACAGTAGTAGCGTTACTTACTGTTTCTGATTCAGATTCCTCCACAGCCAATGGTAATATATCCGTTTCTATTCTTGGAGGGAACGAGCAGGGCCATTTCGAAGTGCACACCTCTCCCGTCCCCAACCTGAACTTAATTAAAGTGGCCAGTGTTCTAGACAGAGAGCGGATATCCTCCTACAACCTCACAGTATCTGTGTCTGATAATGGAAAACCTGTGGCTCGATCCTCTTTCGCTAGCCTAGTCATATTTGTCAATGACATTAACGATCACCCACCAATATTCCAGGAAGCAGTCTACAGGGTTGACATTAGTGAGGACGTTCCCAAAGGCAGTTACATTAAAGGGGTCTCAGCCACCGATGGTGATTCTGGGCAGAATGCTAACCTGCGCTACTCGCTAGTGTCAGGAAACAGTTTGGGTTGGTTCGCCATTAGTGAGAACAGTGGCCTGGTCACTAGTGCAGCCGTACTTGATAGAGAAACTGCGTCTGAAATCGTCCTGAACATAAGTGCCAAAGACCAAGGGCTGCAGCCTAAGATATCGTACACCACGCTGATTGTGAACATCACTGATGTGAACGATCAAGTCCCAAAATTCACACAAAACATGTTTCAGATATCTCTGGTTGAACATTCACTAGCTGGCAGTGAGCTTCTATTACTGTCTGCCATAGATACTGACCTTGGTGCCAATGGCACAGTGCAATTCACTTTTGACTCAGAAACTCCAGCTGAGGTGCAGGAGCTATTCCGGTTAGATGCGGTAACAGGGAGGTTAAGCACTACTTCTGAGCTGGATAGAGAAGAACAGGATTCCTACCTACTGTATGTTAAAGCTACTGATGGAGGTTCTCCCCCTTTGCATTCTACTGCTAAAGTCAACATCACATTAAAAGATATAAATGACAACAAGCCTGTCTTTTACCCTGTTCAGTATTTTGCTAACATTAAAGAAAACGAGCCTCCTGGGTCTTATGTCACAACCGTCTCAGCCACTGATCCCGACCTGGGTCGAAATGGAACCATCAGATATGCCATCACTGCCGGAGACACTTTCAAGTTTCACATCAACAGCAACACAGGCAAAATTGCAACCTTAGTGCTTCTGGACAGGGAAGAGAAAACAACTTACCAGCTGCAGGTTTCTGCCACAGATGGAGGAGATCTGCGCTCACATACACAAGGCATTGTAACCATCAACGTGATTGACACTCAGGATAACCCGCCTTCATTCAGCCAGAAGGACTACAGCTTTGTCATTTTCGAAAACACAGTCCACGGTACAGTAATTGGAACAGTGTTGGCCACTACAGTCGACCTGAACACTAATATCAGTTATTTGATAGCATCAGGAGACCAGAAAGGCATTTTTTCAATTAATGGAGCGACAGGACAGATAACAGCCACTGGACTGATTGACAGGGAGGAGCAGGCGTTTTATCAACTGAAGGTGATCGCCAGAGGTGGAGACGTAACCGGGGAAGCTTTAGTCAACATCACGGTAAAGGATCTGAATGACAACGCTCCTCATTTTCTTCATCCTGTGGAGCATGTGAGTGCGGTGGAGAACTGGAAAACGGGTCATCACATATTTCAGGCGAAAGCTTTTGATCCTGACGAAGGTCTTAACGGCATGATAGAGTACAGCCTCCAGCAAAACCCCAAAGGATTGTTTCATATACATGAGAAACATGGACTTATCACACTTACTGGCTCCTTAGAGGTCTCCACAAACTCTTACCAGGTTGAAGTTTTGGCCTCCGATCGTGGTGTTCCCCAGCGCACCTCGACCCTCGTCTTGACAATCAGTGTATATGACGTCAACGATAATGCTCCTGTGTTTGACCAGCTCTCATATGAAGTTATTATTTTGGAGTCGGAGCCAGTGAACAGTCGTTTCTTCAAGGTGGAAGCTACAGATAAAGACTCTGGAGTAAATGGGGAAATAGTTTATGGTATTACTGGTGGGAACACCAATGATGTTTTTGGAATTTTCCCTGATGGACAATTGTATATCAAGGCAGAGCTTGACAGAGAAGTGCAAGACAGATACAATCTGGTACTGGTGGCACGGGATAGTGCGGTAGAACCACTAACTGCTAGTGTTAACGTGACTGTTATTCTCGATGATGTCAATGATAACCGGCCACTTTTCAACAGCACGAATTACGTGTTCCGCTTCAAGGAAGAGCAACCAAGAGGTTCACTGGTTGGACAAGTTTTTGCTGAGGACAAAGACTTTGGTCCAAACAGTGAGGTGAGGTACTCTTTCGAAACACCGCAGTCAAACTTTGAGCTGAATGCCATGACTGGTGAATTGACTAGTACATTACAATTCGACAGGGAGTCACTGATAAGGGAAAGAGGCACAGCTGTTTTTACCTTCACAGTCATTTCATCTGATCAGGGACTTCCTAAGCCTCTTAAAGACCAAGCCAAAGTGCAGGTCTACATTCAGGACATTAACGACAACCCACCCAAGTTCACTAAGGACATCTACCAGGCGTCCATCTCGGAGTCGGCACAAAACATGACACAGCTGCTGAGGGTGTCTGCTTCGGATGTGGATGAAAACAAAAATGGACTGGTGCGCTACCGCCTTGTGGAAGGCAATGAGGAAAACCAGTTCAGCATTGACAGCAGCTCTGGTCAAGTAACGCTTGTGGGAAATTTGGACTATGAAACCACATCCTCTTACTCTCTTAAGATCATCGCTGAAGACTCCGGATCAGTCCCACTGTCATCTTCTTGCCTGTTGAGTATAAGCATATTGGATGAGAATGATAACTCTCCGTTTTTTCCCAAGTCCACCATCACAGTAGATGTCCTTGAGAACATGCGGATTGGAGAGCTAGTGGCATCCATCACAGCCACCGACTCCGATTCGGGTTCTAATGCTGATATAACGTACAGCATCACGGCTAACAACAATCATGGCACTTTTAGTATCAGTCCCAGTACTGGTAGTATCTTCCTCATCCGAAAACTAGACTACGAAACTCAGTCCCTCTACAAACTGAACATCACTGCAAAGGACAACGGCAGGCCTCAAAGATCCTCCTCCATCCCTCTTATTATTCACGTTCGAGATTTTAATGACAACCCTCCTGTTTTTACTCCTGGTGACATTTTCAAATCCATCCCTGAAAACCTTCCTCTGTCCACCTCTGTCATGGCAATCACAGCTCATGACACAGATGCAGATATTAATGGGCAGCTGGAGTACTCGATAGTCCAGCAAACACCAAGGGGAAGCCATTTCCGCATCCATCCGACCTCTGGCATCATCCTGACCAACAGCGAGATTGACCGGGAGTTCTCAAATATGTTTGAGTTGACAATTAAAGCAACAGATCAGGCAGTTCCTGTTGAGTTCCGCCGTTTTGCACTGAAGAATGTCACAATTTGGGTCACGGACCAAAATGACAACGTTCCAAACTTTGTCTCTCAGAACGCCCTGGTGGCCGAACCCAATATTGTAATCGGCTCGATCCTGACAACGGTTGTAGCTTTCGATCCTGACGAGGGTGCAAACGGTGAGGTGGAGTACGAGCTGGTCAAAGGTGACTCGGATACGTTTATCATGGACAGGTACAGCGGTGACATCCGTCTTGCGTCCCAGCTCGTCCCTTCGAAACTTATCTACAGTCTGATCGTTTCTGCAACCGACCACGGTACGGAGCGCAAAACCTCCCGTACCGAATTAACCATCATTCTACAAGGTGTCGATGGGCCTGTGTTCTCTCAACCCAAATACATAACCATTTTAAAAGAAGGTCAACCTCCGGGCACCAATGTCATCTCACTGGATGCGTCGAGCCCTCGTGGATCTGCCACCAAAGTGGAGTATTTCATCGTGGCCGTCCGGAGTGGCGATAAAGCCGTAGGAAGGCTTTTCACCATTGGCCGTCACACGGGCTTGGTCCAGACAGCAATGGAGCTGGACCGAGAGCAGGGAGCTGATTTGTATCTCCTGGATGTCTACGCCATTGAGACAGAGACCAGCCAACCTCGAACTCAGAGAGCTGAGGTGAGTAATGCCTATTTTTCTGCCTAGATGTGTTTGCCTTGTTTTGCCTTATTTTCCTGGGAAAACCTAATTAGGTTAAACGTTTTTGGAAGTGTGTGCCTGCAGTTCTGATGGTTCTTGCATATTATGCTCGAAATGGTCCAAGAAAATGAGAATTCATGGCTGTGCTGTAACATATGCTGAAGTCATTGGCCTGGTTAAGGGGGATCAAGTTTTCTGATGGAAAAACTGGCAGCCACACGCTTCAAGTTAAAACACACACACACATTTGTGTATTCGTTAATTAAAACCCGGCTTTATGTATTTTTCAGAGAGATCTGGGTTGTGTTAGATGTAAATAACCTTGCACTTGAGCAAGTCATGGTTGTTGTAAGTGGGATTTTGTGTTTTTGGCAGGCTATCCTTATTGTTTCAGGCAAAAAAAAAAAAAAGAAACGCAGGCTATAACTGGTTCACAGAGGCGATTGCTGGGTTTTGTCTTAGAGAGGGAAGTGTGTGTGTATCCTGTGTTTTGTTGAGTTCCTGCCCAAACCATCTTATCAGCTGCAGCGAATTCCACAAATCAAGACGTCAGACAACTTCACTGATTATTCCTATAACTGATTACCCATATTAACTGAGTCCAAACTTGGGGGAGCTGGACGGTAGGGAATCAGTTTTCTCAGTTTTGTTTGTAGTCCAGAAAGAAAAAAAAAGGAGGGGGGGGGGTGGTTAGGATGGTGGTAAGGGGTAGGGGGTAGGGGGTGTTGAGTATGAAAGATGGGGAACGCAGCAAGCAGCGAGTGTTTCAGTCCCTTTCTGATACCTGTCTCCAACCGAGCAAGGGGTAATTACGCTGGATTTGAGTTTTTTGGAGAAGATTTAAAGCCGGGTGGTCCTGCTTTTGTGCCACCGGCTTTGGCTCAGAGGGCAATAAATGACCGTTAAATTCAGATGACCCTTTAAGTCTTGCTGAATAGAATTTTTTTCTCTCTGGAGAAAAGAAGAGAGATTGAAAAGGAAAACATTTGAAGCCGAAACCGTGTAGTACTACTACGCTGTGATGCTTTCTCTCGTGCTCCTGCTAAATTGTTCCCTCGGGATGGAGTTAAAATCCTGTGCAGCAGGAGAGAGAGAGATGGAGAGAGAGAGAGAAAGAGAGAGAGAGAGAGAGAGAGAGAGAAAGACAGAGTGATTTGGGGGTGGGTGGGGAATCGGCTGAAACTTTAGTTAGACATTTTGGGTGGCTGAGGCTGAGCCGCTCCTCAAAATCAAAACCAAATGTGATTCTATATATGCGTTGAAGGAAATTTCAGCTGGAACCAAAAATTCGGTGTTATTACAGGCTTGATGATACGCATGTATAAATTGGATTTTTTTCCCCATCGTCTTTGGTCTCTCATCGTTTAGCCCTGCAACATTTCCTCTGGAAAAAAAAGTTATATCAACATTGAAAAAAAACCTTTTTAAGAAGTATTCGTCAGTATACCTGTTTAAATATGTCATGCTGTCATCTCATAACAGAGATTTACATCCTCAAAACTTGAGGTTTTAGTAACCGAGGACAAAACTGTGACAGTTCCACATTCACGCATATGCGAATCGTATATGAATCGTGTGAAATGTCAGATGTTGATGTTTAAAAATTATATTTAATTAGCCTTGACATTATTATAGTAAGTTGACACAGTGTCAAAGTAAGGATCGTATAAAAAATAGAAACATTTATTAGCGTAAATTTGATCAAAATTAGTCTATTATGTTACTTAAATCCTATTTAAATTCCGTTTTGCTCAACAAAGAAAAAAACACAGGCAGCTTTACCGTTTGCTGAATTTTTGGTTAATGACTCCAAATCACCCATACTTCATTAAGCCATAACATCCAGAACAATATAAGCATGTGTCCTGTATAATTAAGTTCCATAAAGAATAAAGCACAACAAGGCATGCTGTTCTTGGAAATAATCAACAATGGGTCGCGATGCGGACTAAAGATTATTATCCTGCAACGGCATATCACAAAACGAATTATTTCCCTTATACCTCAAAAATCTACCAATAGTCACATTTAATCTTATTACTAAAAGACATAGAAAAACTAGTACATAAGTCTAATACTTGGTAGGTCCCTCACGGGGCCACAGACTCCACAAGCTCCACAATATTCTGTAAGCAATAAACACTAGAATTCCTGCAGAACGGTCCACAGTTCTGTTATATTTCGAGGTGTAGGATTGGCATCCCAGACGTATTCGATAGCGGTGAGATCTGGTGGAAAAGGTAAAACCCCAAGTTCCTATAAATATAATTTGTGTGTGGTGGCGCTCTCTCCTGTTGCAAGAACTTAATTTGACCCATCAAAGTGATTCCAGGACATTAACTAGTGTAACCCTCATCCTCATCATCACCTCCTCTTTCATGGTGCTCACACTGGAGACTCCTTCTAAGTAAACATTAAACCAGCACCTCCATACACGAAGCGATTATATGTCTTTTATCGTGCTTTGTGCCGAATTCCTTATACAAGTCCCGGTGTAATCTGTTCTGAACTTTCGGAGCGGTGGGATGTAGAGAAAAGTTGAAACAAAGGGAACAGAACCAGTGTGTTTAGACTAAATAATGACATTACAAGAGCGTGTTCCAGTCTGTGTAGCTAGCTCATGGTTGATGATGTCATCTTGAATGTTCAGCAAAACAGGATCAAACACACACACACACACACACACACACACACACACACACATAAAACCGTTTAGAATTTTTTTTTCTTGCAGAGACATCTTCATTCAGTCATCGTTAGTCCATGCATGAGTGATCACTGTGTGTGTGTGTGTGTGTGTGTGTGTGTGTGTGTGTGTGTCTTTCATCTGTTCTCTCTCTCCCTCTTTTACTTTTTGACCCGAAGCTCTTCTGTATTGTCAACGACACGCAAAGAATAGAGGAACTGATTGCACCTTTTTAGTCTCTCGGTTTCTCTCTCTCTCTCTCACACACACACTCAGACTCATACACACACAATTACTGTTTGCCCTTCTGTACAGCATATAGATACATGAGTCTCCATACCATCTGCCTGATCTAATACTGTGGTCTCTCTTTCTACCTCTCTCACATACACAACCTCTCTGTCCTGCACACACTCTCCGTCTGTCTCACTCTCCCTCTTTGATTTAACGTTGTTATCCTTCTTCGTGTCCCCCACTTGGTGACAGATTTAGGGATCGGACCTGAAAATGAACCTGATTGCCTTACTCTCTGTCTCTCTATCTCTCTTTCGGAGCATTTAGAGGTTGGGGGTTTAGGACTGTTAGGAAGCTCCCACATTCCAACAAAAGACAGAGGGAGATACAGAGAGAGAGAGAGAGAGAGAGAGAGAGAGAGAGAGAGAGAGAGGTTGAGAGAAAGAAAGAGCAGATGGCTGGAGATGATAGAGGTGTCTTATGAGTTTGTTTAACTCCAAGGGCTCGCTGTGTGTGTGTGTGTGTGTGTGTGTGTGTGTGTGTGTGTGTGTGCGCGCACGCGTACTCCACAGTGCACTCCTTTCTTTTTATTATTCCACTCTTTTGCCTCAGTAGAGCTTTTGTATCAACACACACACACACACACAATCACATGCACCTCAAATTAAGTTCAATAAGAAACTGTGGTTCTGTGAAAAAAACACACGTTTATATTAAAGCACTTGTTTTTACTACGTTTCTACAGTTTAAAACAAGAAGAAACTAGTGCTACAATTAACACATATTAAACGAAACTTTATCATTTGAACATGTTTAGTAAAAATACTACACTTTAACACTTATTTTTATTATTGAAACTCAGTGACATTAACTGTGCTAACAAATTAGCATCTTAGCATTGTTTTTACCTTTTCAAATAAACTCATTTAGCAACATGTTTCAGTAAAAGTGTTACAATTAATGCTTCTAACATTGAAACTCACGATTTTAACATTGTGACTTATGTAGAAATGCAACTTACTAGCTGCAAACCACCTACTTTGCATCAATGTATCTATAAACCGTGTCTTGAAGAGAAGTAAATGTTATAAATTTTGCATCTAAATTTGGGGTTTTAAGTAAAAACTGGGTGAAATTTTAAATTTTTGCATTATGTTTTAGTAGAAATGAAACAATTTTTACCTACAAACTTCCTACTTTGCATCAATATATCTATAAACCAAAATTGTTTTTCAGTCAAACTGCACTAAATTAACAAATTATAGCACAGTGTCTTAAAAGTAGAAGTAAGTGTTATAAATAATGCATCTAACTTTGTAAATAAAAACTAGCTTGAAATGTACAATTTTAGCATCGTGTCTTAGTAGAAATAAAACAATTAACACTTCCTGCATTAACAACTATGGAACATTAAGGCAATGCTCTTTGAAAAAACAAAATCTATATCGAAATACCACTTGCTACAATTGTTATAATGCTACAGTTCACACTCTTGCATTGTTTTTGAGTAAAAACCGTGTCAAGTTAACAATGCTGGCACCATGTCTTAGTAAAAGCTTTGCATTTACTTTACTAATTCTGACGTTAATGAAAGTTCATGTTAACATCGTTTTTGCATGCAACGCTTTTACAGCATTTTAGCATTAGGTTACAATGTTTTACTAAGGCGTTATGCTTAATAATGGTAACGTTGCAAAGTTTTAAAGTTCGGCATAGTTTTCATGGTTTAAAGCAATAACAAACTAACAAAAACACGCAAAACACTTATAAACAAAATCATACTAGCAAAAACAGATTCGTTTAGAAACAGACACTGTGTGTTTCTGTGTCCTGACATTGTTAGTATCATCGAGTCTTAGTAAAGCCAAATGTTTTGATGCGTATACTTTGTAATTGGTTATATAATAATTGCGGAACAGCATGGTGCTTGTGTTTAAAGGGAAATCAGCCTTTCGTTTTTTGGCAGTTCAGAGACACAAACCTTTGCTGTGTGTTTGTAGAAGTCTGGAGCCGTTGTATTTTTTTTTTTCTTCACCCTTGCATTGTTTTCCTCCTGGAAGCGTTTCAGCGCAGACGGAGAACGGAGAGAACGGCACGCTATTCTCAGCATGGAGTGTTTTTACTGATTTTTATAAGGAAGAGAGCCTTCTGGTCCATGACTCAGGGATGGATTGGTTCTGTCTGGGAGTTCAGTTCTGAGGAAATGACATTAAGGTATTATGAGAATCAAGAGAGAGAGAGAGAGAGAGAGAGAGAGAGAAAGAGAATGTGATGTGCAGGAAGTATGTGTGTGTGTGTGTGTGTGTGTGTGGATGCTTGTAAGTAACAAGTGAACTAATAAATCAGTTTGTGTACACACACATAATGTTGAATGTACATTCTAGCCATATCAGGTTATGCGACCTCAGCAAAACACACACATGTGCACACACACACACACACACACACGAATGCATGTGGCTACTTACCTACTTAGGTGGTCTACAAAGGTTAAAGTTGAAGAATGTTGCATGTGTGTGTGTCCTGCTGTACACCAGTAAAGTTGAATGCAAGTTTATACCGAAGTTTGCCTTCATACCTACTAGTCCATTCAGAATCAAAGCAAAATTTTTACTTTTAGTTCACCAAACTTTTCGGTTTAACCAAAGAGCAAAAGAAAACCAAAGGCTAGCTGAGAGCCATGTAGAGCTGGAAAAAAGAGAAATTCAAAAAAACTCACCCAAACATTAAGAACATGGAATCAGCGCAAAATAAATGATTAGACAATTACATGAATAATGTGTTTGAAATATTTTATGCATCACATCCTGTATCTGTTTTCTCTTCTTTGTTTTTGGTCCAAATATCAGTTCTACAGCTTGGTCTTTTGGCTCAGTTTAACACTTTTAAAACTTCAGTGTAAAACTTCAATTCAGAGTCAAATCACTTTCTCAATACAGAGTCAA
>JAOVVF010000025.1:9051791-9062751 GCA_028565595.1 Duopalatinus emarginatus | reverse complement strand
CAATATACATTCTAGTACTATACAAAATAATTATGGCCAGTGATTCAGTGTTCAGTGAACATTAGCTTATGAGTGTAGTGAGGGGTTCAGTAGGCTAGACAATAGGAAGTAAGACTAATATTGCATTGGGCCACATCCTTTATTGGTTTCCTTTCCTAAAACACAACTTTCCTGTCATAATTGTTTACTCATTCTTTATTTCAACCCCATTAAAGTCAACAGTCAGTTCCCACTAGCTCTCTTTCCCCATCACACAATAGCTAGAAACAAAGTCGTGAGGATTCTGTCTCACTGACGATCCTTTGTAAAACCCTGATATTGCCACTTATCCTTTTCCGACCAGAGTCGACTTTGTGTCTAACACAAATATTTACTACGTTGTTAAAGTAATGCATGTACACATGTACACACATGGTCTTTCTCTCTGCCTCATCTGGCTCTTATAGGGATTCCTGTGTGTGTGTGTGTGTGTGTGTGTGTGTGTGTGTGTGTGTGCATGCATACTCTTAGCATCTCCTTTTTTACTGATCCTGGCAGGTCTCCACCCCCCCTGTGGAGCTCGTTTCCACCCTGAGAAATTTCCAATTCACTCCATGCAGAGTTTGTGTGTGCGTGTGTGTGTGTGTGTGTGTGTGTGTGTGTGTGTATGAGAGAGAGAGAGAGAGAGAGAGAGAGAGAGAGAGGAGGATCAGGAATCTGTGCTTAAACTCCCAGAGTAATGACCTCCTAAATCTACTGCATACACTAAAGAGACAAAGAGAGAGAGAGAGAGAGAGAGAGAGAGAGAGAGAGATAGAGAGAGAGATGCAGATAGAGATAAAAAGAGAGATTGTAATTTAAAGGTGGTCTTTATGTGTGGAGGAAAGTTTATGGAAATGAGTTACAGTGAACATACTGCGAAAAATCCTTAGGTATGCGCACACACACACACACACACACACACACACACACACACACAAACCCAGCCTGCCATCCGGATTTCAGATCAGAGCCGCCAACGCTGTTCTCGGACTCCCCGTGTAAACCTGGACACACTCGTTCTTCCCTCAACATGACGTTCCAACTTGTTGCATCCTGATTCTTGTTCTTGCTCGTGTTCTGGTCCATGATTCTTCTTCTTCTTCTTCAGATCATTACATAGCGGTTTGGGTTGTCTGTCTATTCGCCCGTCCATCCGTCCGTATGAGATTCCCGGTAACGTGATATACGAGTACTGGATGATAATCATAACCAGCCGATGGTCTGATTAGATTTTGGAATCAATCCAAACAGGGTCAAGGTCACCTCAAGGTCAAATGCTGGAAAGAGTTTTTCTTCAATAGCTTCCTTCCTGTTTGAAGTATATTTAAAGGAGATATCTGGCATACAAATTAGTAACATAAAGGACTAGACTTGGTGGTGGTGCTGCTTCAGGATCAGTCGTTTTATTCTCAATTCTGCTTGGTTTTTATTCTTATTACTTTTTTAAAAAAAAATCAGATTCTTGGTCCTTCTGCTTCTTGTTTTTGTCCTGATTATTTTTCTTCCTCTTCCAACTCAGATTTTTTTTCATTCTAGTCGATGTTTTGGTTCTTCTTCTTCTCCAACTATTGATTACAGCTGAATTTTATTTCTGGATTCAGTTCTACTTCTCACTTTTTTTTTTCCTGGCTTTGAATCTGTTTCCATTTCTGCTTCCGTTTTACAGACCTTCATGCCTTTTTCTATTCTGATTCTTTCTCTTACACACTGAAGTACTAGAAAAACTAGTACAGATTCATGGTGGCTTTATAATGCTATAGGGATTGTTTAGCCGGAATTCCATGGGACCCCTGGTACATCTACATACATCTCTGACAGGTGAACGAGTGAAGAGTTACACCCGTAAATGTCCTGCATTCATTATGACGGGTTTGGCCTCTTCTAACAGGACAGTGCTCCAACACACGTCTAGAGACGCCAAATTACGGTCAGAGGAACACACATCTGAGTTCAGGGCTTTGCCATTCACATCTAAGTCACCAGATATCAACATTGGAACACAACGTTGAAAATCAGAATACAACAGAATTATGGAGCGTTCTGCAGGAAGTCTGGTTTTTATTGTCTATAGAATTGGGTTGGTGTGGTACAGTGGTAACATCATTGGCTCCCATGTGAGAGACCTGGGTTCGATTCCTGGGCTGGGCAGCCAATCTGTGCTACACCAATAAGGGTCCTTGGGCAAGACTCTTAACACTACGTTGGCCTACCTGTAATACCAGTAACCTTGTAAGTCGCTCTGGATAAGAGCGTCTGCTAAATGCCGTAAATGTAGAATATTTCCACATGCTTGTGTGGGAATTACCATGTATTAAACTGGTGTATCAGTGCCCCAGCGTTTGACTCCAGCTCATTTTAAACTGTGGGTCATTTCCGAATCTGTTTCTAGGTCTGCTCCTGTTTTTTTTTTCCTTCAGATTTTGTTTGTCCTTGTTCTGATTATTCTTTGTATATTTAAAGTTTTGGTCTTTGTACTTGCTCGGTTCTGAATCAGCTTCTTTTTCTCCAAGTTGTGGTTCTGATTCTGCTCCCTTTTATTTGTGTTCTGGTTGCTCTTTTTCGCCTCGAGGATTATGCATATTTCATCGTCTTCGTTTGGTTGCTCTCTCAAACCTGTGTCTCTGTGTATATGTGTGAGATAGAGGGATTGCAAGAGATGTCAGGTAGTTGTGTTGATGGTCAGATAGTGTTCAGGTATGTCTATGTCAAGAACATCAGTTTAACACACACACACGGACACTATTTACGGTAGCTGTGTGTGTGAGGTCAAAGGTCGTGTCGTTGCCCAGGTGAAACACATCGCTTTTTTGTGAAGGGGGGATCGGATTTCCGAGCTCCTGCAGCTCTTTAACACGGACTTTGAGTGTATTATTCAGCATGACTATCAATGGTTCAGGACTCACACACACACAAACACACACACTTCTCTGTTTCTGTCGGTCTCTTTGCTGCACATACACACATTATTTGTCGTTCCCTTTCGCACATTCCTGCCCTTTTCCAACTTCCTCTTCTTTTTCAGTGCAGCAGCCTTTGATCCCTGACTCCTAAGGGATTGTGGATAAATCTGTGGCTGTAATTATTTATCACGACTGCTTCTCTCTCCTAATTATCTGCGTAAACAGAAAAGATGAGATTTACACATCAAGGGAAAATGAGACCCTATTTTTTTTTTATTAGCTGACCTTATTATTAATATTTTATAAGTACTGAAGCACTGTGGAATGCTCTGTTTTGATGATTGGTCAGAAGGTGATGATTAACAGTGATAGCAGTTCCATAAACAGATTTACAGAAAGTATGTGATTGTTGATATGATGAAGTGATCTGGAAGGACGTGGTGTTTTTAATATTTTTTGGAATTGTGTCTCCGGTGTCAGAGCTACTCCTTTTTCCTTTTCTGTGTACTTTCGTCCTATTTTTTTCCAAATTATTGTAGTCCTGTGAAAGCCATTTTTCTTATTGTGTTCGTTGGTCAAAAAGGAAAGAAATTATAATGACATTATTATGATATAATTACAAAATCACCTGCATTGGCAAGGCTCAAACTCTGAAGTAGGTCTATAGTATAGTGTACTATAACATTACCTTACTATACTATACTATATTATACTATATTATACTATACTACAGTAAGAGTCCTTTGCTGTGCATGTGTGTGTATTTCTAATCAATTTATGAATATGCATCACTTAATTCTATAAAACCTCTTTGTTTTAAATACACATTAATAATATACCATTCTTTTAAAACCCCAAAACATCATTTGGCACAACCGTCCATGCAAATACACAGACTACAAAATATTAAAACCTCGAAACCTGTCAAATAAACCAAACTTCACAAATACTAATAATTTTTGATCATAATTTGCGATCATCAAGATCAAAATTTTTCAAATGTCAGTGTGGCACAACCGTAAAAGTAGGACTTTTATTCTAAAGTTAAAAGGTAATAACATAATATTGTGTTATTTAGAGAAGCTTAAGTGAGCAAAAATGTTTGTAGATCTCAAATATTGATAAGTTGGATTTATAGTTAGGCTGGTACAGTTTCCATGTCAGGTGGTACAACCAATGTAAAACTAGATAAAGGTTATTTTATCATGAAACTGCTTATTTTATATAAAAATTGTGTATGAAAATTCTAGCAAAAGCAAAAGCAAAAGCTAATACAGGCAGCTAAGCAGAAGCATTGTAGCTTAGAGTCCTTTGTTGTGCATGTGTGTGTATTTCTAATCAATTTATGAACATGTATCACTTAATTCTATAAAACCTCTTTGTTTTAAATACACATTAATAATATATCATTCGTTAATGCTTTAACATCTCAGAACCCCAAAACATCATTTGGCACAACCGTCTATGCAAATACACAGACTAAAAACTATTAAAACCTCGAAACCTTTTAAATAAACCAAACTTCACAAATACTAATAATTTTTGCGATCATCAAGATCAAAACTTTCCAAATGTCAGTGTGGCACAACCGTAAACATAGGACTTTTATTCTAAAGTTAAAAGGTAATAACATAATATTGTGTTATTCAGAGAAGCCCAAGTGACATTTATAGCTGAGCAAAAATGTTTGTAGATCTCAAATATTGATAAGTTGGACTTATAGTTAGACTGGTACACTTTCCATGTCAGGTGGTACAACCAATGTAAAACTAGATAAGGGTTATTTTATCATGAAACTGCTTATTTTTAATTTAAAAATTGTGTATGAAAATTCTAGCAAAGGCAAAAGTCAATACAGACAGCTAGGCAGAAGCATTGTAGCTTAGAATAAATAAATAAATAATAAAACAAATATTTGGTTGTGCCACCTGACATTTTTTGATTGGTGAAGTTAAGAATACAGTGACAAATACTACTTGTTTAAACACATTGCTATACACTATAAATTTTTAGAAGTTTTATATGTCATTGGCCCAAAATCTGAAAATGTAACTTTGTAAAATGAGTGGTCATGCTCCATGACCGACATAAATACATTCAAATGGAGGTCCATGGAGTGTCGGATATGAGGAATTCTTCAGAGGGTTCGTGTTTGACCGGGAGGAAAATATGCATCTTCTTCGTCTCCTTCTCGGCTTTGTTTCTGTCTCGAGGGGAATTATATTCAATCACAAACACCATTAATGCAGACTGTGGATGTGGGGAACTTCTAAACACGTGTGCTGCATATTTATTTAAGCAATAAACAGCGAGATACAAAGCGAATGCCTGTTTTTCTTTCGATCGTAGCGTGTTTATTGGAGACGGGTTGCGGGCATTTAGGAGATCAAGTCCGGGATGACAGTGGTGGTTTTTGTGTGTGTGGAAGGATTTGATGTAATGTTGACTGTATATAAGTTGTGTTCTGGTGTGTCAATTATAAATCCAGGACAAAAAAAAAAGTCATCAAAAGTAATGTGAGATGAAACCACATGACACCCTTTTAACTCCCTTTGTCTCCTTTCTCCTCATTCAGGTGGAGATCACACTCCAGGACATCAACGACAACCCTCCAGTTTTTCCCACTGACATTCTAGACGTGACCGTTCAAGAGAACGTGGGTGATGGATTCAGGATAATGCAGCTAACAGCGACCGATGCAGACGAGGTAGGAAATTCCCTATGGAAAAATCTGGAATAATAGGCGGCCTCGACTGAAAGTTTCTGCTAAATATACCCGGACTTTTAAACGATATTCCGTGTGATAAATTCTGCTCTGATTACAGTGAGGAATAAGTCTGACATAACTCACTTCTAGCCTAAAACCTGACTTGCGGCGCTCTAATGGATCGGTCTGGGTGTGTGATGAATATCAAGGTGCTGATGGATATCGTTAATAGCGTTAACAGAATGTCGGAATTGGCCAAGGAGAGACAGAGAGAGGGAAAGAGAGAGAGAGAGAGAGAGAGAGAGAAAGAGAGAGAGAGAGAAAGAGAAAGTGCATGTGCCTCTGTGTGTTGCGGTTGGAATCGGATCGGACCCTGCAGAATGCTGTTGTCTCGCAGCTGAACGAGATTTAATCGCTAAAGACGGAAAGGAAACCGTACGTTTGGCTGATGATCTGGGAAGGTATTCGAGAGGGAAAATGATTTTAAAAAAGGAAAAAAAAAAGGTATTGAGTAATGGAAATCCACTTTCTCACTCCCGGCCTCTGGTGCGTTTTCCGTCCACCTGTTTTTAGGTGGAATTTGAATGAATGAACACACTGAGCTCAGGAACCTGAAAGAAAGAGTACAGACAAGCGTGTCAAAATAACACTCATCTATGATACTGTGCAGTGTTGCACTATTTTGACACGATACTTAGTACAAGAGTGTGAGGTTTGGGACCGAGCCACAGGCCAGGGAGTCCAGAGAGAATCATTCATGCTGATTGTTGATACCATTCGCCAAGTAGTATGAACATACACGGCCCTTCGTATTGTTTGAGTATATACAACAGAACGCAATGTTGCGATTATTGCGACTGTTTGAGTTTGTTGCTTTGTGGATAAAGACGCGATGTTATACAGGGTGAGAGTAACAGATTTCTGCAATAAACCATGATATAATGAGTGCGCTTTTGGCAGCCGGGGGCTCTTTTAATGACATCATCGTTCCGCTCTTCTCCAGAACTTTCAACACAACAGTAGTTAAAAGGAACACGCAATAATTCACAGTACGTTTGCTTAGCATTTAAGAAATATTTGGATGCGAAACACGGAACAGATGCGGCGAGTTCGGGTTGGTCCTCTTGTCGTCTTTCCTTTCTTTCTGATTTCATGAAGTCGCCCGGGACGTGTCGATGAGTCCCTCCGAGGCCGCCTGAGTTTGTATTACATCTCTGGCTTCCTCTTGTGCTATAAAACCTCTGCTTCTTTCCCACCTCACACAGGAAATGTGTAAAAAGTCCGGCAGTTGCACAGCTCTGTTACAATACTTAACTGTTACACCCTCACACAGGACTCTTGGAACCCTCCTCCTCACCCTGAACCCCTAATTTGTGATTTGTCACTTCATGTTCGTTTGTGTTAATAGATAAGAACCACTCATCTATTCCCAAATTATCGAAATCTCCAGAAGTTTTCCTGTCAGCAGGTTAGAAAAGCGTTTACTTTTCCCCAGGTGTTCTCAGATTGGAAGTACAAAGCAGACCAGTGCCGAGGTGGATGGACGTCCTTGGCCAGCTTGATCATATCCAATCAGATATATCTGGAACCTTTTTCAGCTGAAGCCACATGTGCGAGAAAAGAGCGAGCCAAACAATATAACAACAGACCAGCAGACTGGAACATGTTTTTGGTTTCTGCAGGATTTCTCAGTTCTGAACTCTTGGCTCTCGCAAGTTGGCGAAGAATAGTGTCAGCCATTGTACGGTTGTTACACGTGGGTGTAGACAGGCTTCAGGTGAAGCAGAATAGGTGACTCCAGAACGGTTGCAGCGCTTCTTAGGACTGCCAGCGTTGCTCAAGTAAGCTGGTGATGTGGTTAGTTGCCCTCAATTGCCCTGAATTGGCCATAATAGACTCCAAATTTTAGACCATTTTAGGTTGGTACTGATGGGTACGGATTGGATATTAACTCTCCTTAGGGTATCCAAATGCACTTTATGGCCAAAAGTACCTGGATATCCACACCCATGTGTGCCCATTCCAAAACCATGGGCATTTACACAGTGTTTACCCAGCCCCTCTTTGCTGTTATAACAGTCTCCACTCTTATGGGAATGCTTTCCACTTTTCCAGGGACTTGTGCCCATTCAGCCACAAGAGCATTAGTGAGGTTGGGCACTGATGTCAAGTGAGAAGGCTTGGTATGCAGATGCAAATTCCAGTCCATTCCAAAGGTGTTCTGTGGGTCTAAGGTTCTTCCACGTCAGCCTTGGTAAACCATGTTGAAACAGGGTTGGGCCCTTTAGTTCTAGTGAAGGAAAATCTCAATACAACATTTTTAATACAAGACTTTCTAGACAGTTGTGTGCGTCCAACTTTGGGGAAGTCCCACATATAGGTTTGATGGTCGGGTATCCACATACCTTTAAACATATAGCGTAGGTCTGAACAAGGGTCTGGACACAGTTTTGGCTATTCTCAGGTAGATACAAACTGGGCGTGATCTCTACCAAGGCTGAACTATTTAAATAGTGTAGTTGAATTGAAACTTGACACTTGAGTGGATGTATGTTTACCCTTTATACAGGAGTTCTGAGGTTGGCAATGGTGTGTCTCAATAGGGTTTCAAGTCTACTCAGGTTGGCACTGGTTGGTGTGGATTGGGTTACAGCTCCATTCAGGTTTGGACTGAGTACGGTTGTAGTTTTTCCCAGTTTGTTGTCTGGATGAGATATTTGCCTCTGATAGATTCAGGTGTAAGTAAACAACATTCTTGTGAAGCTCTGGATAAGGCCAGTGGGTCTAAATAGAGTTTTACCTCTTCTCCTTTTAGTCCAGATAGATCAGGACATTGTCATTGTCAAATTCATGGTCATTTGTGTTAAAATATGGGAAACACTTGCCCTGTCACCATCATCTGGTGAAACTTCAAGAAGTGTTTCAATCAGCAGAGGAGAGAGAGGTTTACTTCACCCCAGGTGTTTTGTAGTGTACAGCAGTGCCAAGGAGCAAGGCTGGCCTTGGCTAACGTGGACACAATCAGGAATATCTGGAGCTTTTGCAGTTTGAACCACATGTGTTACAAAGGAACGAGCGAGCCAAACTCGCAACAAGAGACCAGCAGACTGGAACAAGGATCCAGACATCCTAACGATCTCCAAGGTTTAACTATTGAACATGTGGAAACCGTGTGGAGGGGATAAAAACACAGTTTTACCTTTATCCCTCTCCCCTTATTTCACTTCTGATAGAGACCTTCAAGGAAAGAAATAAACTGGAAAGCTAGAAAACTCTTGCAATATAAATGTAATGCTAATCTAATTCAAGTTCAAGTTCAACATGGTCTCAGCTTAAGGTCTTCTGAGAGGCCCAGAAGTCAAAGTGTGTCAATTTAAAGTAATTCTTTGTGTTGCAATTTGGCTAACAGCTTGTCAGCACCTGACTTCAATCCTGTTACAAGAAAACTGGAATTTCCTGTACCTTTCCAAATACTTACCCAATATATTTATTCTTATCCAGTATAAACTTCTTTTGGAGACGTTCCTTCCTCCTTTTCTTAACTTCGCCATCCCAACGTTAACTGAAAAACCGTATGCCCTCTGCATCCTGTCATGTCGCGTCTTAATTGCTCTTGTGGCCCTGTCCAAAAGAACTATAAAACCTCTCAACATTTTAAGTGGAGGTCAGACAGACGGAAGCCTCTATCATTCTCCTTCTCTGTTCGCAGCACTTTGAGTTTTAATTGGTTAACAGTGGGAGGGGGTTTTCACCCAGGTAGTTGATGGGAAATCCAGACTCAGAGCAAGGGACCAAAAGACAGCTTCTTTTGAAGAGAATTATAGGAATAGTATAGTGAAACAAAGTAAGCTAGACAATGTTCAACTGACCCCAATTCTATTCAGTCAGCCCAGGGCATGCTTTGTTACTTCTTTAGATTTGTCCAAAACGCTTATGTAGCTTATAAAACCACCAGTTTAGCACTGCGCAAACTCCATGCCTTAAAACGTCACATGCTCACGATTTTCCAGCATCAGTTTACCGATGTTTGCTTGTATATGTGGTCTTAGATGCTTGGCTGTGCATTTTTACTGTAGGTACAGACTTCCACAGCAACAAAACCTCGACTGTTAGCGCTAGTGATAATTAAACTGCCAGTTTAAATCCAAGGACTGCCACAGAGCAATTGTTGGTCCCTAGAACAAGACCTTTAATCTTCAGTTCTCAGCCATAGGCTTGGATAGGATTCCGCCACACTTTGCAAGTCACTTTGTATAAAATGAATACATGAATAACATTGATACGACACAGCTTCTGTCGAGCTGTAAAGAGTCAATTCCAGTGTCACTTCTTTATTTTGAATGAAAACATATTTGACAGCATGTTGAGTGGTGTTCTTTGAATCCTGTCACGCATGGAGCCAGTCGTCTGGGCCTCCGTTGTTTTTCGCTTTTAAATAGACCCATCACAGTCTGTCCGCACAGTTTCTCTCCTCTGGTTTGCTATAGTATCAGATGTGTAGCGCTTGTGCTTCGCGCAGGTATCAAGGGATCTATTAGCTGAATTTATGGAGGAATGCAACACCAGTCCGAGTTCAAAGAGCAGGGCAGTTCCTCTGAGATCATACACCGAATTCTGACTGCTACCGCGCTCTGTTTCTGGTTTTACACTCCCTGACTTCAACATACCCTTTGTCTGTTTCCACATCTTCTTTCTGGTACTCTCTTGTTTACTAGATTTTCTGATTCGAGAGAATGTTGTATTCGAGAGAACGTGTGGTTTACAACATTGTCACCGAAAAGGGTGTCTGAAAAGTAATATAATATTGTCCTATTTTGGCCTATTCCCTAGCAACTTAAGGTTTAGTGTATAACAGTGGGGGCGAGTAGGCTAGGATGAGGGGAATGTCATATTGTGAAGTGACCTGTTGGTGGCGGTAGAAAGGTTAAGGCTGCAGGAAGTGAAGAAGAGTGCGTGAGATCTGGGTGTGTGTAACGCGTGTAGGTGTGTTAATGACATGTTCGGCGAGCTGTTCAATGTTCAGTAAAAAGTGCTGACTACCAACCTGTTATCTGTACGTCCTTCACCTCAAGGTTATTACAATAAATCAAACACACAGCTTAATTTTAAATTTATCAATACAGTATTTTGAGTCTGTGACGCGATGCCACGAAACTGCTAGGCTAGCCTGTTTTATAAGCGCCCGCACACGCGTTCACGCGTCTTGCCAAGTTCACTGGACTCAAAAATGAAATACCGCAATCTTGCACAAATCTAGGATGATTTGAGACTGTGTTTATCAGACATTGCACCAAGAATCGAGGATCTTTGCAAAGCAAAGCAGGCTCAGGTC
>JAOVVF010000025.1:9011164-9049403 GCA_028565595.1 Duopalatinus emarginatus | reverse complement strand
GCAGTTTTTAACAAGTACTTTTAGCATAACATGTGTTCACCATTTTAATTGTAACATTTTACTTTAAAGCCTTATTCATTTACATAGATTAAAAAAATACAATTAATTGAGATTAACTATATGAAATTCTGTGATTAATCGCGATTAAAAAAATTATCGTTTGAGAGCCCTATTAAAAATATAATTTTTTATAAATGTATTAATCACTGTTGTGCTGCAAATTTCTTTTGCAGGGTCCAAATGCCCTGGTGACTTACACCATCATCAGTGGGGCAGACGACAGCTTCCGCGTCGATCCCGAATCAGGTGACCTGATTGCCACGAAGAGATTAGACAGAGAACGCCGGTCCAAATATTCCCTGCTTGTCCGAGCAGATGATGGACAGCAGTCCTCAGACATGCGTGTCAATATCACCGTCAGCGACATTAACGATCACACACCGAAGTTCTCTCGTTCTGTGTACTCTTTCGATATCCCCGAGGATATGGCTCCAGGTAAACACATTATATAATTACTAATATGTGTGCTGGAATACAATAATATGCTTGTACATTTACGGATGGTGATATGAAATAACAGAAGCAGTTAGGTTTATTGGTTTATTTTTGGAAAGAAACCTTGCATTTAGATTCCATTGGGTTTTAAATGGTAGCTGATTAAGCAACGTATTTAGATATATATATATATATATATATATATATAGGTCATTGGTAACAGGTCAGTTGATAGGTCATTGGTAAGAGATGCATAAGAGTTGAGGGTGAGCCTTTACTAGATGCTAAAAAAATACACACATTCTAGCACACGTGTTCAATTACATTTCCGTACAAACATCAGTGCGATACAACACAGCCATAATGGCCATGAGGTCTGTTGGGAGTAGTTTAGACGGCACTGATTTAGAGTAACCCAATCTAGGACCTAGGGCATGAGCTGCATGGACTAAAACAGGATCAAGCCTCTAAACCATCTAGGAGTGGTCATGCCAGACTAAATACAACAAGCGAGTGACTCTCAGCATTTATCCTGCAGAAAATCAAACCCACACTGCCTGTTCATTGTCAAAGTCTCTGCTAGGGTTTTATACAGAATGAACACGACGACTGCGTTAGCCCAAACCGCAAAAAAAAAAAAAAAAAAGCAAACTTCACAACAATAAACTCTACTGGGAACAGGGAAAAAAGTACAAGTCAGCATTCACTGTGTGTTTAGTAAAATGCGGTTCGACTTTGCTTTGATCCGTACCATGTTGTACTGCCTCTCGTTTCTCACTCTCTCTGCATTTTCTCTTCTTAAGGCTCCATTGTGGCGGCTATTTTGGCCAGTGACTCGGATGCCGGGTTGAACGGTGAAGTGACCTACTCTCTCGAGGAAGATGACGATGATTCCACCTTCCTTGTCAACCCTGTCACCGGAGTGTTTAATGTAACGAGACCACTGGATTATGAAACGCAGCAGTATTATATCATCACTGTGAAGGCGGAGGATGGTGGAGGGCAAGCCAGCCATGTCCGGGTGTATTTTAACATCCTGGATGTAAACGATAACAAGCCAACCTTCAACGCGTCTGCTTACAGCACATCTGTCTCAGAGGACCTGAGTCTCGGATCGCCTGTTGTAACCGTAGCAGCAAGCGATGCTGATGATGGTAAGGTATACAGTCACACTCTGGGGAAGAGGGCATAGACCATGTGGTTGTTAGTTGCAGAGATAGTTTGTTGCAGTGGACACTGTAGTACCAGTGAAGAGGGCAACTCCACAGTTTCTATCAGTACCACGGAATAGGGCATTGTCTTTGGATTTGTTAGCAGGTGTGGTCTTAGCTCTTTCCATAAGCTCCAGGAAACCGGGCATGGCCTCTACACTTTTTAGTCCTAGTGAGGCAGGTATGGCCTCTGTTTCCAGCAGTACCAGGGAAGAGGGCATGGCCCTTACTGTTATTAGTCCCAGTAAAGGATGTGTCACCTCCCATTTTATAAGTACTTAGGAAGAGGGTGTGGCCTCAGCACTTATTTCTCTGACTGTAGTAAGTGTGGCGTGTCTTTCTGTGCCAGGAAATAAGGCATGGCCCCTACACTTAGTAGTCCCAAGGAAGGAGATGTGGCCTCTGTTTTCATTTGCTACAGGGAAGAGGGCATGGCTTCTTGCTTGTTAGGGTGCCCTCTGTTTCTGCGTTTACCAAAAAGAAAGCATGACCCATGTACTTGTTAATCCCAGTGAAGCAGGCATGGCCTCGGTTTCCATCAGTACCAGGAAACCGGGCATGGCCTCTACACTTTTCAGTCCCAGTGAGGCAGGTACAGCCTCTGTTTCTGGCAGTACCAAGGAAGAGAGCATGGCCTTACTGGTGTTAGTCCCAGTTAAGGATGTGTGAGCTGCAATTTTATAAGTATTAGGAAGTGGGTGTGGCCTCAGCACTTATTTTTCTGACCATAGTAAGTGTGGCGAGTGTTTCTGTACCAGGAAATAAGGCATGGCCCCTACACTTTGTAGTCCCAAGGAAAGAGATGTGGCCTCTGTTTTTATTTGCTACAGGGAAGAGGGCATGGCTTTTTGCTTGTTAGGGTGCCCTCTGTTTCTGCCATTACCAAAAAAGAACGCATGGGCCATGTACTTGTTAATCCTAGTGAAGCAGGCATGGCCTCAGTTTTCCATCAGTACCAGGAAAGAGGGCATGGCCTCTACACTTTTTAATCCCAGTGAAGCAGGCATGGCCTTCATTTGTTAGTCGTAGTAAAGGAGGCATGGCCCTCAGTACTTATAAATAGGGTGTGGCCTCTGCCCTTTTTCTGAATGAGGTATTTCTATCGATGCCAGTGAATAAGGCATGGCCCCTATACTTGGTAGCCCCAGGGAAAGAGGTGTGACCTTTTATTTTATTTTTTTTTTATTTGCTCTAGGAACGAGGGCATGGCTTCTTGCTTGTTAGTTATACTAAGACAATGGTCTCCGCTGTTTCTGCCATTACCTGGAAGAAAGGCATGACCCTTGCACTTGTTAATCCCAGTAAAGCAGGCTCTGTTTCCATCAGTACCAGAAATAAAGGCATGGTCCCTTCACTCTATAGTAAAGGAGATGCGGTGTCCCTTTTCATCAGCGTCTAGAAAGAGGGCACTTATTTTTTGACAGAAGTAAGTGTGGTGTCTGTTAAAGGAGACCCCTTTGCTTGTCAGTCCAAGTTGGTGAGGACTGGTGTGTGTTTCTGTCATTTTCAATGAAGGAGATCCCTTTGCATGTATGTAAAAAATTATTAAACTGTATTAGATTAAGAGCTGTCAAAGCATTGTGTTGAAAAAACACAACACTGAGTCAGCAGGATGTCTCAAACCCTCAGCTGCTAAAATTTGGTGAAGACCAAATCATGGATAGATTTGTAAAGGAAAGACTTTGTATGTTCCATTTTTATGTCATCTCCCAGCCTTAAATACCTTGGAGTATGTTGATCTTTGTCTGATTTCCATTCGTGCTGAAAAATGTGGCTTTTGTAATGTTTGCTTCCACGTGGCTCCAGCGAGACTATAGTATTACGCCCCGACTTCAACGCTGGATATTACGCATGCATACTCGGCACACAGGGCAGCGTTATTCGATGCCAGAGAGCTGAAAGATGGAGCAGATCTGGCTTCGTTAAGTGCTCTAGCCTTAGCACATAACCCCGCATGCATTTTTTAAGCAGCGTAGCATTACATCCCTACACGCGTTAGGTTGGGGCTAGTCTTTTTTTAGTTAATTAGCAATGCTTTGTCCTACTGACCTTATTCATCGGTTTGGATTGGTGAGATTTTGTATCAGTTATCCACAATCTAGCTTCATTTTATCTCTGTATAAAGAATCCGGGTGGAAATGGAGTTCATGAAGACGTTCTCATATATGGGCAGGATGGTGCGTCCTTGAAAATCATTTTCAGCTTTCAGCCAGTCAGACGTAATAGGGTCAAAGTTCTCAGTAGTGGTAATTAGACATTTGGATTGTTTGTATTTTGTTTTATTAACCTTTTTATAGTCACCTGACACACCTATCAAGCTACATCTGACACATGACTTGATTTCTAGTAACAAAACACTACACTATACACTATGCTAAACCAAAATGGCTGAAAAATATACACAGACATTAAAAGTTAACTTAACAATGTGGCAGTCTGGGCCCAAATCACAACCTGAGTAATATTAATAGTATTTCTTTGAAAAAAAAAAATGTAATTTTTCTTTAGGGCCAACATGTACATGAGGGATTGAAGATTTAATTTGCACACAACCCTACTGAACTAGCGCCACGGCCCGGCTTGCACGCCAGCGTTAGCCTAGCGCCAAGCCGCCTTTCTCAGACTCCGTGCTAAATTGGTTTCTAATGTGGTTATGGTGACCTACATTCCTCTTTCCACCCTCTTTCCTTCTCTCTTTTATTTCTGTCTCTCTTTATCCGTCTTTCTACGATGCTCGTCCGCCTGCTGTTTATCCCCTCAGACCATATCGCTCCCAGAATGGCTCCGCTGACGCTTTCTAAGTCGTGACCTCTCTGTCCGTGGCGGCTGATGAAGAGATTACTTGTTTTCTGTAAACAGCGGGGAATTGTGGGAAGGTGCCGAGGCGTCGTGCATGAGTTGACTGGCGTGTAGCATTAAAAGATGCTCAATTTGAGCTCGCTTGCACCAAGTAAATTGCTCAGCACAGCTCACGCTGCATCTGATACTGACTTCAACGCTAATCACCACAAGCAAATGTGCACTTTAGACACTGTAATACACAACAACCTTCAAGCACACATGTCTAATGTGCAATTCCAATTTTCTTTTTTCTCTTTCGGTGATGACTGGATGTTGACTATAGAAACAAGAGGGAATTGTGGGAAGGCGCTGATGCATTTTGCTGCTCAATTTGATTTCATGTTGAGCATTCTACAATACGAGTGCAGAACCTTCATTACTGACATATTTAGTGCACTTTTTTCAAAAAAATTTACAATGTGTTCACATTTAAAGACACGTATTATATGAAACATGTCTATGATAACCTTGTAATGGTTACTACAGCAGCATGAGCTTTGTCAGCTGTCTCAGCAGTTATAAATTCTCCCGTTGTCAAGTAAATCTAAGCTACCTCTTTGAAATGCACTTAATTCCAGATCTAGCACTGTTATTTATGATTTGCCCACATTCTTGAGCTAAACACTCAGATAATTCACAGAGAGGATACGTATGTATCAGTACCAGATGTTGCAGTAACAATATGTGGAAAAGCATCAATCAAATACGAATATCAGAGTTCGAGGGTGTTTTTGTCATGCACGGGATACAGTGTCGACATTTCGTGTAATTTTAGACTTCACGTTTATTATAAGCCGTTAATCCGTAATGGAGAAATAACACAGATCCAAAAATATTGTATGTTGGATACAAGCCCATGGTTAAAGCCCCTGTAATCTAGTTTCATTAATTCTAGGATCTGTCATAAGGGCATTGTTTAAAATCATAAAAAAGTCATCAAGTCACAAGCAATAGTGGCTCGGTGGTTAAGGTTCTGTACTAGTGACTGCTGAGTTTCTCTCAGAGCTGCCAGAAAGCCAAATGTTGGGCTCTAAATGAAGACTGTCAGCTTCCCAGCTCTGTATTTTTGGATTTACTTTGTTTTCTTTCTTCTTTTTCTTGGAGAAAAAGCTTGCATGGTTCTTTAGGGCAGCGATAAGATTCTGTGTTAGAGGTCAGAAGATCCCAAAGAACTATTTTTGGGAACTTGGATTACATACTGTTACTGTTTCATTTCTAATCATCCCTTGAGACGGCACCTAAATCACACAGGGCCCATATGAACATATTTGCTTTTGGACAGAATCTGTACGTTCAATTTCCAGTGTTCAAACTTGAAACTTTAGATGGACCAGTCAGGGTTTTGGGGGCAGATAAAGATCGGCAAACGCTTTCAAGCACAATAGCCCATTTTGATCAAAGACAGGGCTGGATGCAACTTTTAACTTGCACAATCAAGACATTAAAGCATGGTCTAAACTGACTAATTACCATTTATAATGAACGTGAGAAGCTTCGGGAACAGTGGGAAAGCAGGCCTTCTTGCTGAGTCACATATAGTTAAAAAAAACAGACTGACAACGTTTTCTATCTGCATACAATATGGGGTTTCTTAAGCCGCGATCAAAGCCCGCCATTTCAGTCCCTCAGTCAAAAGTTAGAGTCTTTATTTCAGTTAGAAACGTTGGGCACCTTGTGATCAAGGGGGTTCACACGGAACTTTACTTCCTAGATGAAATGCTAGATGAAAGTGCAACAATGGAGTTTGTGCAGGGCTGCCGCAATCCTTACCTAACGATACACACAATGTTTCACACCATCGATCAACAATTTGGATCAGCTAATTTAGAGAAATATCAGACGATCACCTGTTCCGGCTGAAAAGTGCCCAATACCAATATACAGCCAATCGATCCTTCCATTTCTATAAGAAACCCATCCAAATGTCACAAAACCCTAAAAAACCCAAGTGAATTAGACAAAACGTAATTCATGGCCAAATCTCACAGAATTTTGAGAACAACCAGAACCTGAACAAAACAATCCAAATAGCGGCAATGATTTGGGTGAGTTTTATCACAGCAAAAGCATCCACTAAAATGTAAATTCTTAAAAACGTTCGTCCTTTTTGATACTGTAATAATAAGTTATATATAATATATACATATTACATAATATTAAAAAGATAAAGAATTCACAGAGAGATATGTTCTTTTACTTGTGTATATTAAGTCATGTATTCTGGTGCCAGTAGTCCATCCACTGATAAGTATATCCAGTCACAGATGATCCTTTTTGTTTATTTGAACAGGCTCGATTGAACGGTTCCTTCAGTGTTAATTTCCTGAATTCATAATCTCACTTGTGTATATATCAATTGTTTATATAGTTTACTGAAGGTTCTGTCATGCTTTTCAGGTCTGAACTCCCAACTAGCCTACAGTATTGCATCAGGAGACCCTCAAGCCCAATTCACCATTACCAACACTGGTGTCCTTCAAACTCGGAAACTTCTAGATCGGGAGATCCAGTCCTTCTACAACCTTGTTATCACTGTTAACGACCTGGCTCCACCTCCAGCAACCCGCTTTACCAGTACTGCCCAGGTGTCAGTCATTCTTCTGGATGTCAACGACTGCTCGCCCGTGTTTGTGTCGCAGAAGATGGCCTACATCCAGGAGAATACAGCAGTGGATACGGTGGTGTTCACGGCACATGCTGTCGATCCGGATAGCGGGCCAAATAGCTATGTGGAATATTCGCTTGGTGGCATGTACGGAAGTAAATTTAGCATCGGAAATATTGATGGCAGCGTAAGGTTGATTGGAGAACTAGATCGTGAAGAGATGGCCAATTACACACTGACTGTCATCGCCAAAGACAAAGGCCAGCCACCTCTATCGTCCACGATGGAGGTTACCATGGTGGTGTTGGATGTAAATGATAATACACCAAGCTTCTCACAGAACATCTATGACATTGAGATTGAGGAAGACACGCTCACCGGCACGGACATCCTTCAGGTGTTTGCTAGCGATGCCGACGAAGGGACCAATGGACAAATCCGGTTCTCCATTGCCGCAGGCAGTGGAAACTCTGATTTCCGTATTGATTCGGTGACAGGTACAATCTCTGTTGCTAAGCTGCTCGATCGGGAAACTCGGTCTTCGTATTCACTGGTGGTTCAGGCATCAGATCGGGGGAGTAGTCCTCGAGTTGATCGTGCTACGGTGAACATTGTGCTGCTGGATGTTAACGATTGTACACCTGTATTCGAGCTCTCGCCATACACCATCAACGTCCAGGAGAACCTGGGAAACCTTCCCAAGAGCATCTTACAGGCAAGTGGAGAGCCAAACAATTTGCAAGTTCAACAGGCTAAATTTCATTTACACATAATTAGAGCAGACAGGGAACTAAGATAGGACCTTTCACAAAGGATTCTATTTGAATGCTAAGAGGAATTTATCCAAATCTCATAACCCTTACAGAGGAACCCGTCAGGAACCTATCCAAATCACACATAAGCTGAGTAAAATATACAACCCATGCAAAGGAACCCATCCACATCACATAACCCATATATAAGAACCCTGCCAGCAACCCATCCAAATCACACACAACCGAAACCCATAGAGAAGAACCCTGCCAAGAACCCATCCAAATCACACATAACCTAACCAAATCACCCAACCCAAACAGATGCCCCAAGCCAGGAACCCATCCAAATCATCCAACCCATACAGAGGAACCCATCCATCTAACCAAATCACGTAACCCATAGACAAGAACCCAGCCAGGAACCCTTCCAAATCGCACAACCCATACAGAGGATCCCTGCCAGGAACCCATCCAAATTACACAAGAAATTCACTGAAATTACTCCAGACCAAAAAACAATTTAAATAACACACAACCCAGCCAGGAACCCAAAACCCATCCAGGAACCCATCCAAAGTCACACAGCAACTGGACAGAACCTGTGCAGATTCCACAGAATTCCATTAAAACAGCAAAGACCTCATCCAAACGTTTAGAAACATTCCTAAAACAATATTATTGCTAATATCTGTTCAAGAATACACTGCCAAATGAATTTTATCTTTCGTAAGTTCTTTTCCAACATGCACCTGGTCTCTTTCACTCTGTCACAGGTTGTTGCTCGTGATGATGATTACGGCCTGAACGGGCAGACGACCTACACTCTGAGTGGAGGGAACGATGACGGCTCGTTCAGCCTGACATCTAGCGGGCAACTCAGACTGGAAAAAACGCTCGATCGAGAGATCCAGGACCGCTACGAGCTCATCGTCATTGCCATTGACTCGGGTAAGACTACCTTCTAACCGCGATGTGTTGTAGTTACAGCACATGATCACCTGTGTACTGGAGTAGTTGAGTGTTGGCATTCTCTCAAAAAAGAGTCGACAAACATTGGTTTTTATGGATGCATGAAAGCGCGCGTATGTGTACGAGTGTGCAAGTGTGTGTGTGCTTTGCGAGGGCGAGTGTGAGGTTTAGGTTGTTATTGCTTGGAGGTCTGTAGATGAGTGTGTGTTTAGATCACAGTCTATTCTAGTTAAGTGCAGCTCTCCTGCAGCCAAACCACCGTGGCCTGTGGGTGGCTCCGCCCACATTCCAGCCAGGTCATATGACCCACGTTAATGATGGGTATGATTATGGGTAAGCAACGAGACATACGATGCTGCATGTACGTCTGTGGAAAATATCTGTTTTCTGGACTGAAAGCTCCTGAATGTGGAGACGGAGGGAGAGTCTGATCTCGAGGACGACAGGTGAACATATAGGCTTTAGTGACGGATAATCCAGAATTAGACAGTCTAGTAAATCTGGAATGTAGATTTTCTAAGGGTGTTTTCACTTCTTTTACAATTAATAATCAGACTCATAATATAAAACAATACTCTTGGTTCAACCCTACAGGACTAAAAATATATATTCATAAAATTCTTACATTCATTCATCAGAAAAATGGTGGTGCGAAAAACCACCAGAGCCAAAATCTGGGAATACGGAGCCCACACTAATTTAACCAGCATGTGCAGGCATCCACAGTTCATTTTCTCCTTTTATGCCTATTGGTCCATTTAAAACTATCCTTTGGCTCCATTTGCTCCTTTTGCGACACAGAATGTAACTGCTCCCCACAACCCGAAATACACACCGTGTTTGATTGCCATGACTTCCTGCAGTTGAGTCTGAGTCAGTCTCAGGTCCAGAGTTGAATCGCTTTGACTGCAGTCGAACCCTGCTAGGGTTCACTTGGAAACCGGTGCGAGTTGCTGTGTTGTCACCTGCTTATACGGTGTCACCGTTTAAGTATCTTCACAGATATACCTACTGTACATGTATACACGTCAACATGTACTTTGCTAATCATGGAAAACTTATAAAGTGAAAGTGAAAGTGAACTATTTGCCTACTGTGAAATCTTGCACACAGAGGAATGTGACCTACGCATTCAACCAATCAGTGCAGTGAAACACACACACCAGTGAACACTAGGGGGCAGTGAACACACTTGCCCAAAGCGGGGGGGCAGCCCCAAACCACAGCGCCAGAACCTGGGACCTTCCAGTAATAAGACTGGGAAAATAAAAATAAAATAAAAATAAATTCAAATATAATTAAAATACAATTATTATGATTATTATTATAATTAATAATAATAATAATAATAATAATAAATAAAATAATTTTTTGTAAGGAGTCAACAGTGTCACTGCCTTTAAACAATCAGGGGGTAAAGCTTGAACTTTCTAATATGACAGCCCGCAACTTTCATTCTTATTGACCAATGTGCTTGCACACATGGAGGAATTATAACCCATTATAACCCTCTATATACAACCCATCCGTGCAGTGAAACACACACTAGTGAACACACGCACACAGTGAGCACACTTGCCTGGAACGGTGGGCAACCCTATTCATGGCACCCGGGAAGCAACTTGGGTGAGGGGGGTGGGGTGTAATCGGGTGACTCAAGGGTACTTCAGTCATGTCATGTCGGCTCTAAGGATAAGAACCTGATGACCTTCCAGTCACAAGGCTGGTCCCTCAACCACAAACCCACGGCTGCCTCTTTTTTGTCTCATTAACAGCATGGAAGAGGAAACATACTATAATATAAAATAAATGACAACCAAATGTTATCACCCTGTTGTGTTTTTATCCTTGTATAAGAATGCTAGCACCTTTTCTTTTTTCCCCTTTTTATGCAACAAACAGGCCAGCCTCATGCACTATAGATGGCTAATAGTTATTATTTCCACCGAATGGACAATTAAGATTAAATTGTTAGATTATGGGTGGGGAAAAACAATGAGTTCGTGGACGTCAAATAACCAGACTGCAATCCAGTAATCCTAGCCTTGTTTTCTTTGGCGAACAGTAGCTGTTTTGTTCTCATAAACCCGCAATGGCCGGTCCGGAGAATAAATATTTATTGCAGTTAAATCATGACTGACGATGCGTGTATTTGTTCGACGTGATTTCGCTGACTGGCAGAAAGGCCGAAGTGAAGAAAAAAAAAAAAAAAAAAACATCACGTACCAAAATAGTCAAAAGCTGCTATTGTGTCCTAATAGGGAGGAGAATATCGGAAACCTCTAATGGCTTCCCGGCTGGAACGGTGCAGCTGAGATATTTGCGGTGTTTTGAAGAAAAGGAGTCGGCCGTTCCTATTTTGGACGCCGAGAGCGGCTGCGCTCGGGCTGAAGAGTAGGATTTGGAGTTTAAGAGGCTGGATTCGTCATTATTGGAGGAACAGATGATGATGAATGAGCGAGCCTCATTCAGTGTGACCGTCGTTCACTCCATCCGTCTATCTGTCAGAGCGCTGCTGCATGGGACCCGAGCTGCACTTACACGAGTGGAAAGAGATGGAGCATGCCAGCTCTCTGTAGCTAAAGGAGAGCAGAGAAAGAGAGTAAGGAGAGAGTAGTAATGCAGAGAAATGTAAAGAGACTGGCAATAGAGATGTGAGAGATATGAAGAACAGAAGATGGCATACAGAAAGAGTGTGTAAAGAAGAGAGGGAGTACGACATAAATGGAAAGGTGGGAGGAGAAAGATACACAGAAGTGGGGGGGGAAAGAGTTAAACATAGACAGACAGAGATAGAGAGAGGCAAAGTACAATAATGAAAGAAAAAGAGGGAGTACAAGGAGTGTGTGAGTGCTCAGGAATGAAAAAAAAAAGGGAACGATACAAAGCGAGGGGGTTTGGCTGCGCTCGTCATTAGGTGATGGGTTTTGCACTCGTGGCAGCAGGATGCTGTTTCACAGTCACCGAGCGAGTTCACCGACGGTGAAATAAAGATCGAAACGAGAGAGAGAGAGGAGAGAGGAAAAGAGAGAGAGGAAAGAAGATGGTCCAAATGGAATAACTGAAGCCTACACTGGGGAAGATGAAAACTTAGATGTTGAGAGCTGGGTACGTCTTCTGTGCTGTGATACAAGAATAAAGTTAAATAAATAGTAGAAATGCTACTTCTACCAGGTTGGAAGTGAGTTCAAGTATCTTGAGGTTCATAAGAAAGTGTAAGATGGAGTGAGAAACTGGCAGGATCATTCCCTGGTCAATCGATGTTCCAAGCTTCACCTATAGCCAAGAACTGTTGGTGGTGACTGAAAGAATGTGGTCGCAGATACTGAAATGAGTGTCCTCCACTGGGTGTCTGGACTGTCCCTTAAAGTTAAGGTGAGGAGTTCATCCAGGAGATACTTGCCACAGGAGTAGCGCCACAGGTCCTCCATGTTAGGGAAGCCAGCTGAGGTGAGACGCCTGCCTGGTGAGGTGTTCCAGGCATGTCCAGCTGGGAGGAGACCCCAGAATATATCTTTTGGCTAACCTGGGAATGCCTTAGCATCCTCGCTAGAGAGTTGGGGAGAGCATAGTCAGGGCATCTTTGTTTGGGCTGCTGCCCCCATGACCCAGACCTCAGGAAATTGGGAGATAATGGATGGATGGATGGATTGAAAGGAGACTTAAAAAGTAAAACTACATGTATAGGTAAAATGAGAAACACAATTGTGCAAGACAACCAACACTGGAATGGTATATGGACTGTAATTGTAACTGAAGAGGTAATATAGGTTAAGTTAAGTGCAAAGTTACCAAATATGCAAATTTTTAAAACAGTTGTGTTGTGCCAAATTGGAGTATACACTTAGTATTGAGTTGAGTTCAAGACAGAGTTCAAGTCCGAACCAGAACATGAGTTGTTGGAGGTCTGTGTATAGACGTAAATGGACGTCTGGTATGGTGGCTGGTGTGTTTAGGAATTATCCTAAATTCATTCCCAGACATGTTGCACATTATTGTTATTTTAATATTATTATGCATTGATTGGATATTGTGTATAATCTTAAAAATATAAGTATATTGTCTGTATATTATCTGTATTTTTTTGTATATGAACATACTTGACCAATAAATCAGATTCTGATATTAAAATACAATACACAAACAATGGTTTATATACAGATTAGTTTATCATCTAAACCGTGTCAAACCTTCAGTCATGCTTGAGTTATAATTATTGTTATAGCAGTGTTATTGTGTTAATGTAAATTTGTACTGGCAGTACAAAGTAGGCGTATTTAATTTAAACAAAAAAAGCCAAAGTCAAAGCTAAGGCTGATTCAGGACATCACATTTTCTAGGTTAGGCTCAGCAAAGAACGCATCCAACTGCACAGGCTATAAATCACATTTCACACCGGATTCTCTTTAGGCGATACTGGAAACAACCTGGGAGCAGATGTGGCTCTGAACACTGAATCTGGAACGGAATAAAATGCAGCATGGAAGCTTGTGTCTATCAAAAAGGCAAAAAGGGAAAAAGGTTATCTTTGTCATGCAATGTCTACAGCATTAACATGTCCAACCAGTTGTCCTTCCTTCCTTACCAGGAACACCTCACAAGACCTGTTGCCTTGGAGATGACCCAGTCGTCTAGCCATCACAATTTGGCCCTCGTCAAAGTCAAAGAGATCCTTAAACTCGCCCATTTTTCCTACTCCCAACACGTCAAACTTTAAAATCTGACTGTCATTCACGTTATTCACCAGTCAGTCAGTAGTCTTAATGTCAGACAATGTTAGCGAGTTTAACCACCGCCTGTTCCATGAGGCAGAAAGCTCCAAGATGGCCGTCGGTTTCATTTTGCCGTTTGTATATATTTTTTTTTATAGACAGCAGTATGTCATCCAGCATCAGAAACCACACGAGCAAATCTGTTTGAAATATCAAACACACTCTGAGGCCAGCGTCTGATGATTTACACATGCAGTTTGCACAATGCTTAACCGATAGCCTTAGCTTGTTAGCATGTCCGTAAATCAGGCTCATGACTCCAAAGGAAAAGTAAATAAGCAAACTTCAGACACCAGATGCTACGTCTAAGCGACTTTTTTTTCCCCCCTTAAACTGTGTATATTACATGGATGCGTTTTCACACGCCTGCTTGGGGATAACTCACTTTTTTTGTGTGCAAGTTAAACGAGCGGTCGTTAAAGAAGGGCATCAGGAGCTGAAAAATGGAGCGAGAGAGCGATCGAGAGCGAGCGTAAAAAAAGGAGAGAAGGTATGGGAACGGATTTCGTGATGCGCGAATGAAAAGAGCGGTTTAAGAACCGTGTTTGTTCGCGATTATTAAAGAGACAGCGGCTCGCCAATGTGTGCCTATAAAACACACACACACACACACACAAACTCACACACACAAAGAATCCCTATAGCAGCACAGTGTTTGCGGAGTGTCTTTTCAGCGTTAAGAAGCATTTAGCAGATAAAAGATGTTAATGGCTCCTTCATTTAGTTCCTGTGTGCTCTATAAAGCTGAATGCAGAATGAATACAGTCGACGGTAATGAGTGTCAGGAAGCAGAGCGCCCCCCCTTGGACACACGTTTAATCTGCGTTCGAAGCGATCGAAACGCACCAGGATTAGCAAAACGATCTGCTTTCGTTCTGTCATAGTGTGCTTGGTTACATGGGACAGGACTATACACGGAGAAAGGGGTTGGTTTTTTTCTTCCATTCCCAGAAATTCATCCTGGTAGGAGATCCATGCGCACTGCCGTCTTGCATCCCGTCCCGGATGCGTTCCAGCCTCACTTCCGACCACAAGCCTAAATGAAGACGAATGAATTGATTTATTTGAGAGGGTTTGTCCCCGGCAGCAGCATTATTCCCCTGCTCCGTCTCACCGTCCACTTAATTTCGGTTTGTGTGCGTGTGTGTGTGTTCTTCAGATGAAGCGTAAATAAGCCGTGGGTGTTAATGGCATTTTTGCTCGTGTGGCAAACCGTTGCCCTGGTACGCGGAGGATCCAAGGCAGCGGTTACACACAACTGAATGGAATGAAACACACACACATAGGCTCAGGTTTGAAGCTGGAGCTGAGAGACATCAAGGCTACCCATGGTGTAGCACACTGTCCACAAAGATAACAAAAAAAATATGCAAGAAACGTGCAAGTATCAGTCGCGGGATTTGTGGTTAAAGAGCCAGTGTGGTGACTGGGTAGGTTGCTGGTTCGATCCCCAGAACTGAAGTGACCTCAAGCAAGGCACCTAACCCACAACTGCTCCCTGGGTGCAGTGGATAAGGCACTACTTAACACTAAATCTCAAACCGCTTTACCGCTAGTACTAATGCTAATACTGGGCCAAATCAAGCTCATTAGCAAGCTGAGCTCAGGTCATACAGTGTAAATGGTTACGTCGCGTGATGAAACGTAACAGCCCCGCCCACTAATGAGATGTCGATGAGGATTAAACCGAGCCATATGTTTGCGCTAGAGGATTACATAAAGACCTTTGTGTGCAAGATGTTTACCTGAGTTCACGTGAACGGAACAGATGGAGAGTTCCGTCCATGTGCAATTTGTTATAGACCCGGTGTGTAATTGGATTCCATGTGAGGACTAATCCCGCACGCTCACATGACCCGTCTCCGTGGCTAATGGCTAACGGCTAACCTCTAATGCTTCGATTTAATTCAATTATACTAAATTGTTTAAAACGGCATTCCTCGGCTTTCTCAGGCGGTGAACAGAAGTATGGGATGGTGTGGCCTTATGCTGCATCTGTGGCATTCACAATGGCTTGAACGCTACCTACTAGCTTTGAGCGAGTAAGTACTGCTGAGTCGCAAAACTAGTATACACTTCTAGTATTCACTTGATCTTACAAACAACCTTTGACCCAAGTCGTCACGCCGCTTGAGTTCCCGCTTTGTAAATTACTTAAATTAAAAGTTTCTGTTTTAATTAACTTAAAATTTCTTTTTTTAAATAAAAATATTACCTCAGCTCAGCCTACATGGATAATCATAAACTCACTCCGTCTCGTTTACAGATAAAACGGGCTCGCGGTTCACAGCGGATTGTCTTTTATGTGTTTATATATTGAAGGTTAAGTATCTTCTGAGGAAATATTAGTATAGTAAATTGTTAGTTTTAGTCACATTTGTGTACAGCCTGTTCCTGCATACTCCTCGGTGCTCATTTCTTCTGCTCCTGGTGAATTATGGGATATGTCAGGCTTGTATCGTGTGCCTTGAAGCATCCTAGCAAATCTCTTCTGAAATCTCAAGCACAACATCTGACAACTTTTCGCATACTATCTGTTACGCACTACGGTTTTTCGGGACACTCTAAATCGTGTCGCGTACTACATTTGCCTGCTAACTAGTATAGGAGTATGCCATTTCGGACGCAGCTAATGACCATTTGGTGTGTGTTGAATATGGCAGTTTAGTCCATAGCTCTACCGGATTCTCAATTCTGATTGGTCAGAACACTTGGATTTGGAGTCTGTGGAGGCAGTGTGATGATCTGGGGCTGATATAATTGGTCAGGTCGAGTCTCAATAATGATATGTGGCAATAAAATGAAGTCAGCTGAGAACCTAAACGTACTGAATGAGTATATGGTGGTTGGTGTGGTACAGTGGTAACATCATTGGCTCCCATGTGAAAGACCTGGGTTCGATTCCGGGTCTGGGCAGCCAGTCTGTGCTACACCAATAAGGGTCCTTGGGCAAGACTCCTAACACTATGTTGGCCTCCTGTAATACCAGTAACCTTGTAAGTCGCTCTGGATAAGAGCGTCTGCTAAATGCCGTAAATGTAACACCAATGGATTCGGGGAGCGTGAATGACCTTCTTTGGGATGACTTTACAAAGTGGTTCTAATCTCCAGTCACCAACAAGGTCTTATCCAAAAAATGAATGCAATTTAATAGATGGAAATAAATGTGATGTTGCAAAAGGTTGTCAGAACAATGTGCCATAATAATAATAAGATAAAGAAGAAGGAGAAGAAAAATAATAACAATAAGAAGAAGATTTCATGTGTTATTATTTTTTGTTTTGGCCAGCCAGTGTTATATTCTCACATCTTTACACAGACAGACATTTTTTTGACAAGCTGTAAACTTGTGTAACGAGTCATGTGTTACACAGCTACACAGAATATTTGTTTACAGACTTCACCACTGACCATATGTTATTGGTATAGCTGGTCCTGGGATGTATTAGGCAGCAAGTAAACAGTCAGTTCTCAAATTGGATGAAGGATAAAAGAGGCGAGTGGAAGGATTTGAGCAGTTTTGACAGAGACCAAACTCTACTGGATAGGCGACTGGGTTGGAGCGTGTCCAAAATGGAAGGTTCTGTGGGGTGTTCCCAGTATGCAGTGGTTAATATCTATCAAAAGTGGACCAAGCAAGGACAAACAATAAACTGGCAGATGTGGCCTTGTTACTGTAAGGTCCCGGGTTCGATCCCTACATAGGGCAAGACATGACTGAGGTGCCCTTGAGCAAGGGACCTAACCCCCCAACTGTGTCCTAGGTGCTGTGGTTTGGGGCTGCCCCCTGCTCTATGCAAGTGTGTTCACTAGTGTTTGTGATTGGTTAAATGCAAAGGTGAAATAGTTCACTTTCACTTCACTTTCACCTGGGTAATGTGTTCCCTAGGCTCACTGATGTGCAAGGGGATGCAGGTTGGCCTGTTTTTTTAATCTTGATGCGAACACATTCAGAGGTCTTGTGGAGTCCATGGTCAGAGCTGTTCTAAGGATGATACAAATAGTGCAAGTGGAAGTTAAAGTGTCCAAGTGGGACTTGATCTCATAAAGATCTTTTTTTTGGTTGGATTTATTACCTTCTGTAACAAAAGCTCTGTTCTAGACTGAGAATTTTAAAACCCTTTATAAATGTTGAATAGGATTCAAGTCTGGAGATATTCTGGCAGTGTGTCTAGGGTCGTTGTATTGATCCAGTTCGAATCCAGTTGAAATTCCTTCAGTACATCATATTTTCCTTAAATGATGTGTGATGCCCTAATATCATTAGCATTGTATGATGCTCCAACCTCCAGAGTTCAGTGGCTCTGGACTCCTGCTGCTTTCAGGTCATCCTGCAACTCTTTCGTTCTTACTTCTGTTATCATTAAACTGAGTGAACCTGTCAGCAACTGAGTAGTCTTGTTTTCCTGAAATTTAGTGTTAGGAGTCTTGCACAAGGACCCTTATTGATGTAGCACAGACTGGCTGCCCAGACCGGGAATCGAACCCAGGTCTCTTCCATGGGAGCCCATGATGTTACCACTGTACCACACCAACCACAAATTCGCTTCTCCGTCTTATGAACCAGTTGCACTGACAGGAATCTTTGCTACGTTTCTAAAACTTTTCTATTCCAGTTTTGTTGTTTGTCGTTTTTGAAAACTTAAGGACGCTCCATCATCTTTAGTGAAAGTGAAGTGAAAGTGAAGTGAAGATATGAGGATGATGATGATTACCGCTTCTTGCAAAGACATTAGTGTACAAGTGCTAAAAGCACAGGAAGTATACCCAGAAGTGCTGTAAAAACTGGTGCACCAGTTTAATACTTGGTAGCTCACCTCATATCTTGGAGTGAACGTTGCAGTGTCCTCACACTGATGTCTGTTGAGGCCCCAGTATTGAATTCTGATGTTACTTGAAACAGTGTTGCCTACCTATCATGTGAACCTTGGTCATGTTCATCCAGGCTTTTTACAGCCATACTGTAATCATGTTATACCTTTGAGAAAAGGTGCTATCGCACATTTTACAAGCCGTGATGAAAATCACATAAATCGCGCTGACAGCTCTGAAAGCTTAGATATATGTCTATTGCTTTACTGAAAGAATGAAAGTGAACTATTTTGCCTTTCTGTGTTTTGCACACAGAAGGAATGTGACCTCTGCGTTTAACCCATTCGTGCAATGAAACACACACACCAGTGAACACTAGGGGGCAGTGAACACACTTGCCCGGAGTGGGGGACTGCCCCAAACCACGGCGGCTGGGGAGCAGTTAGGGGAGTTAGGTGCCTTGCTCAAGGGCACCTCAGTCATGTCTTGCCCTAGGTGGGGATCGAACCCATGACCTTCCGGTTCCTTAACCACTAGGGGCAGCCACTAGGCTAGGCTAAAGACGGTGACGCACTGGTGGACGCATTTAATGAAGTGTTGCTGTGTATTTTTGATCGGGTCGACTGTACCGTTTTTTTTCTGGAGCCTCAGTGTATGTGGTATAATTGTGCCGTGAGTCTGAAAAATAGCTGCTGCTCGCTTGTGATCCGTCATCCGCGAGGCCAATAAACTAGCGAGTAATGCTGAACAAACAAACGTCATGTAGCAATTGCGCTAAAATGTAGGACATATGATGACCCTGTAGCGTGAAGCGGACGTAGAGCGTCTGCCAAGATTCCTTTTTCGGATTAAAAGTGGCTGAATGAAAGGGAACCCTTCGGAGGATGGTATAAATTTCGAGCACACTGAATGAAGCTTCGTAATGTGATCATTACAGACACACACGCAGGCACGCATGCTGCTCGACGCGCTGGGATGATTTGTTGGCCAAACACTCGCTATTAAACCCTTCTGCTGTTATAGTTTACACCCATCAGTGCTGAAGTAAACATATGCAAAACACACGCACACACACACACAAACACACACGCAAACTCTGGGTTTCTCATGTGTTTTCTAGCCTGACGTGATTGGTGATTTGAAGTCAATGGCTAGAGGTAGTGTGTACTCATATATATGTGTGTGTGTGTGTGTGTGTGTGTGAGATTTAAGAAGTTTCATCCTGGATTAGCTAGTGAACTCAGACCCATGCTCACATACGAAGGTCATTCAAGTACTACCTGAGTCGCCGTCCTTGCTCGTAAACAGGAAATGACATCACTTGCCGTTGGAAGCGAGCCCGACAGAATCCAGGAATAAAACAAAAGCGGCTTCCTCGAGTCACTGTGCGTGTGAGACAATGGAGTAAAAACACAGCAGGGCTGCTACTGTGGTCACCATCACACACACACACACACACACACACACACACACACACACATATGCGTATAATGAGTACACAGAAAGAGAACAAAGAGAATCAAATGGGGACATATGGTGAGAGAGATGGGGATGGAAAACACCTTTCTGAACCTAATGTGGAACAACTAACGAGGAAAGAAAACCTGAAAAGTGAGGGAGAGTGAGAAAGGAGGAGAATGGATACATCGTGTGTGTGTTAGAATCAGTCACATGACCGTCTAATTTACCTAAAACATGAATCACTGTGTGTGTGTGTGTGCCTGTTTTTAAGGAGTTTTTAAGTTAGCACATCAACACTTCATCACCATCTTAATGGTTGTTGTACACCAGAAAAAAAAACTGGTAGGTTGTGGCTACACAATGGTAAAAAGTTTGTGTAGTTACCATATCATTAAACCTCTGGTATGTCTACAAATGTCTCTGACAGGACACTATATGTACCTACATTCTGAGTTACAGTCGTTCATGTCCTTTATATATTCTGATAGGTTTGGCCTCTTCCAACAGGACAACACATCTGAGTTTGGGGTTTTGCCATCAAGTCAGATCTCAAACACACCTGGGATCAAATATTACACTGGTGTGCCAGTTTTTCTGGCACTTTAGTGTATGTCTCCGTGTCTAGTTTCAAGAAAACCGAAGACAAATAAACACGAAAACGAAAGAAAGAGAGAAAAAAAAGAAAAAAACGCTGACTCACTTTGTTGGTTAGCCTTACAGTTAGCGCTAATTGTGTTCGGATTTGAAGTGTTTACTTTTGTTTAGATTGTGTGTATGTGTGCCTCCGTGTTCACGATTACGGTTTTATTCGTACACAGTCGGCGGTATCCGACGCATTCCCTCTGTGAGTGTAATCACGTTTCCTGGATGTAGACACCCGTTTCCCGACATGCTCGCGCTAATCTGGCAATGCGCGGATCCCTTTGTCATCCGAATGAGGAGCTTACGGTTTATGAACTTGTTATTAATTACGCTAATCCTCGGTAATCCTTCTCCTACCTGGAGCCTCGGCTTCGTCTCAGATCTCTGCGGTCTCTGTTGTTGCTTTTCTTGTAGTCTGTCTTGATTTGATTTGCCTTTGTTTTTAGCCTATTCATATTTGTAATACTGACAGCTTTCTTGATTCATACTAATAACCAAATCCTTTTGTTTGCAAATCGATTTCTACACTTTATTTGGATTTTTAAAAGCATTCAAACCAGTCACTCATTTTTTTTTTTAAACTGCTGCTCCTGCTGCATCACAGGGCTGAGGAACACACAAGATTGTTGACTTGTTGATATGAGATATATACCAGTCAGTATATACTGAAAGTAAGCAGTCAGTTCCACAAATGTTTAGCTTTCCTTACTCCTTTTTCAGCAGGTATCATGTTCAAACTTGATTTTATTCTGTTAACACCTTTTAAATCTCTATGAATGATGCCACAGCCATCCATGACTATGCGAGCAAAACAGGCCATGTTGTCGTGGTAATAGGGACAACATACTTTCTCTCTCCTGAGCGGATATGTGAGCTCAGGTATGCGGGAGACTGCAGATAGTGCTTTCTTCTCAGTGTGTTCCATGGCCCTGTCATGGAGCAGGAGCAGCATTTTGAAGGTTTGTCTTAGCGGATGTATTTAAAATGAGGTCTTCAGTGTCTTGGTAACATTCAGGGCTTTAGAAAGTTTTGTGGTTTCCTGATAACGTGGCTGCTTTATTTTTAGTCTTGTTAACTTTAAAACTGGGTAAAAATAAGAGTAAAACTACTTTTAATTGTTAGTGCTAGTTGTTGAATGCTTACTTTTTCCCTTTCCTTTATTTCTTTCTCTTCATCTGTTACTGATTTTGCATTATCCCTACAGTGCGGTGATGCTTTTTTTTGGGGGTGGGTGGGGTGTGTGTGTTGGATTTGTCCCTCCTCAGAGACTACTCTGAGTAACGTGGAGAAGTTTTGGGTGTTAAACAGCTGCAGATGCTGCCTGATTAGCGTGGCGCTTTTCCGCAGCCTCCCGTCGTGATTGTCACATTTACATTCAGCTGAGCGACCAAGAAGTGTCTTTCTCTTCAGAATCCTCTTATTATGGAGATTATGTCGTGTAGGATGAGACTCTGGTAGCATATAAAAATGATTTTCCTATTGTCTCGCTCACACACACTCACACACACACACACACACATTTACAACAATGCAGCAGCTTTTTTTTTAAAACACTTCAGTGTCTTTTCTGGGTTGAAAACAAATCCTTCATCAAGACTTATTTAATCAGCTAGTTTGCTGTGGTCAGATTCTGACACTGATGGCCTGATGTCTAATTCAGTCATACCAGTGTCTCACACACACTATCAGGTCACAGACTTCCTGCTGTGCCGAAAGTAGTCCACTATTCCAATAATATCTGGTTGGCGGCGACCGGTGGTGGTCGCTTTTCCAAAGGCATTAGACATTGGGTGTACCAACAGCAGTCAATTCAACATCTATAAAATGTATGTAATGTATAAGGGCTTTTGCCAAATACCATTAAATGGATTTGTTTAGTCATTCAAATATTCATATCAGAGTGTCACCTAAACAAAAAAAAGTGCCAATCTGGAAACACTGGGAAATATTGGGAAAACCTCGGAGGTAGAAATGGCAGCATTGTCAGCAGTGTGTATAAATTTTGGCTCTGACTGGTTCTCAACCTCAGCTATATTGCTCAACATTATAATTGATCTGCTGATCATATTCTTTGACAGATGTCTGAAAAATATAAACAATTTATTGGCCTAATTTAAACCACCATGACCCTGACCAGGCAATTACTAAGGATGATCTTGCATTGCTCTCGTATGACAGTGAAAACCTCCCAGTCCCAATGCACCCCTCTAGCATCTTCATAAAACCTCATACAGAATAATCTGTTTATATCCAGTTATATCCGTAGATGGTATGCCAGATAAAATGGCAACACGGTGTGTTTCTAATTCTGACCTACTGCTACTCTGAATAACAAGCCACGTATACGAAAGATGTTTCAGGTTATGCGACTTTTTCCCCCAAGGCGTTCAACCGTGTCATCTAAAGAAGAAACCAGCAGGAGATCCCCCTGCCAAAACAGAGAGGTCATGATTCATTAAAACACCGTTAACTTGCCCTGTCGTGAATTTCCACCATGACGATCACGTTTGGCGCGTTTTCATGGCGAAAATAAGGATGGCCAAGTAATGACTGGAAAAATGTACTAATCTCCATATGGCTGTGGCTTTTTTGATTCAGGAGAAATATATTAAATGGTTTGCTTTGTATATGAAAGAAATCTTTGTAAAAATCGCCCACTAGTGTACTAAACAGTGGGGCAAAACAATATTCAGCATTTAGCTATTAAAGTTCTCTTGACTGCTTATGGCTCAGTTACAGATGTCACACTACCAAAGTATACAAAATTCTACAATACTATAATTTACGACTGCTAACACAGGTGGTATATACGGTATTATGCGGTCTGGGTTCGAGCCCAGAAGAAATAAAAACGAGTACAAACTCTCTGTCACCTTTCACACCAAATATCGTGTCTCCATTCCCATTAAACACAAATCTAACTCTCTCTTTCAGGTTCTCCGTCCCTGAGCGGATCCGCTACAGTAACCGTTCTGGTTGATGATGTAAACGACATGGTGCCACTTTTCTCCTCCTCCTCCTACTACACCTCCATATCTGAGAACGCTCCGACGGGAAGTGACGTAATGCTGGTCAATGCCTCAGACGGAGACGTGGGTCAAAACGGGGTTATTAGGTAATGTGTACATACTGTATACTGCACTGTATGTCTAAAAAAATGGCAGCTATCCGAAACCCAGCCCACTTGTCTGAACACACACAGACACTTTAGTAGGCATTCCAGACAAAGAACGGAGACATTGTTGGACTTAAATGTGTCGTTTTATATTTTGCTCCCTTGTAGCACACATAGACATGTATTCATATTCACTACACTCTCCTACATGAACTTAACCCAGTCTAAACAGTTGTACTCCCTGCTGGGGGTGAGTAGTGTGCTCCAGTTTTGCAAAAAAAAAAAAACACGCTAATGAGGATGATGATGGACAGTGACAGACAGACCAGCACGCAACAGGGGGTTTCAGACCAATTTTAACCTTTGCCCATGGCTCGCATTAAAGTGACCCATTTTAAATTGTCACTCCAAGTGGAACAACACTGGAATTCATTTTTATTTGATAAAAATTACAGCTTTTTGTAATTCTGAGCCTCAAAATTGATGATATTTCCATTATAGATCCCATTTTCTGTATGTTCTGTTGGAGGCAAGCCTGGTAATGGCTCCATAATGGTATTGGGTTTGTTTAGCTGGCATTCAATGGGACCCCTGGTACGTCTACAAGCGTCTTTGACAGGTGAACACTATGGGCTCGTCTGTCTCATGAGTTACACCCGTTCATGTCCTGCATTCATTCTGATGGGTTTGGCCTCTTTAAACAGGACAGTGCACCACCACACAGGTCAAGAAATGCCAAATTATGGTTAGGCGAACACTCATCTGAGTTTGGGGTTTTGTCATTCCCACCTAGGTCACCAGATCTGAATGTTATTGAATGCGCTGTGGAAAACAGAAATGCTACACTTCAGAATACAACAGAATTGTTGACCCTTTTGCCAGAAGTATAGTGTTCATATTTCCACAAGATTCTGGAGTCCATGCCCCATTGATACCTAGATACCAAGTTTTGGTCTGGTGTACAGAGTAATTTGTTTTCAGTTAACTCTTTAAGACCCTACAGGTGATTCAAGACAGATAATTTTCAGCCATAAAAAGCTAATATAAGTGCACCAGGTCCTGTGAGTTACATAAGGGATCGTTTTAAAAGAAATAAACTCGGCTAAACTTTGGTTCAGCAAAATTCTTACAGCTGTACGAAACTGCCAAGGATCATCGAGTGATTTATGGCACACTTTTTGAAAAAGTTTGATTTTGTTGCCATGTATGTCCCAGTTGTGCTTTTATAGACTAAAACACTAAAACATAGGACTGTTCCATAAATGCCGAGGTAAAAAAAGCACACGCATAAAAACCTACAGGGTCTGGCAGATGTGTATTTTCAGTCGCCTTGTCTCCAGCTGTCATAAAAATGACTCAAATGTCTGCTGTTTTTGTTGGTCATTTTCAGGCAAAAAAAAAAAAAATAGGGTAATGGTAAAGAGGAAAATATTTTTGTATCAGTTTTTCTGCTTGTTGCACTGGATAAAGGTTTTCGACAAATGCTATAAATGTAAATCTAAAGAGATGGCCTGTATCTTTAAAATATTATCTGTTATAAATTAATAGTAAAAATTAAGTTTAAACCTGTATGAATCAGTGTCCACTGTTAAAAGTGCTCTATAAATACAATTAGATTTAATTGAATGTTAATGCTATATGTTGTGTTTTTTTCCACAGTTATAGTCTGAGTGGAGGAGATGGGCAGTTTTCCATAAATCCCGCCACAGGGCAAATAATAACCAGTTCACATTTGGACCGGGAAATACAGGGCAGTTATGAACTGTTGGTGGTTGCATCGGACGGCGGACATCCGATACCCCTGTCCAGCTCGGCCACAGTTTCCGTCGTTATTAGTGACATTAATGATAATCCACCACGATTTCATCACCACCCCTACGTCACCCACATTCCTGCCTCTACCGCTCCAGGTAGGTGATATAAGATTAATGGGTATTATAATAAAACAAGTAAAAGTCCATGAGAAGTCTTTACCCTATAAACAATATGAGTTTGTATTGAATCGTCCTGTATGCCAATATTTAATAAGGAAAATGTTTCTGATCTCATATCGATGTTATATCATGTTAATACCGTTGTGTTTTTTTGGTATGCAGGTTCATTGGTGTTTGCCGTCACTGTAACGGATGAAGATTCAGGCTCCAACGCTCAGCTTCACTACTCTCTAACTGGCCGGAACTCTGAGAAATTTAAAATTGACCCAATCCGAGGAGCTATCACAGCCAGTGAGAAACTCACTGCCACTTCAGAGGTCACGTTTACGGTTCGTGTTAAGGACGGTGGAAGAAATCCCAGAATGGACAGTACAACTGTTACCGTCCGTTTCGTGTCAGGTGGAGACTTCCCGATCATCAATATCAAAGAAAAAAGCTTCACGTTTCCAGAAAACCAAGCCATCAACACTGTCGTTACCAAAGTTGCAGGATCATCTACAAGAGCTGGGCCGTTATCATACTACATAGCAAGTGGCAACTTGGACAACGCGTTTCATGTAGACCAGCTTTCAGGAGAACTGTCCATCAAAAAGGCCCTAGATTATGAGAACATTGACAAGTATGTGCTCTGGATTGAAGCACGAGACCAAAGCTTCCCCCCTTACTCGGCATATGAGAAGATCGAAATCGCAGTCTTGGACATTAATGATAACAGTCCTATTTTTGAGAAAGAGCCATTTCATGCTGAGATTCTGGAGAACCTGTCACCTCAAAGAGTACTTGTGGTGTCAGCTCTTGATGAGGACAGTGGTCCGAATGGGCAGCTGGAATACGCTATCACTGAGGGAAATAAGGAAAATAGCTTTAGCATCAATCGGGCTACGGGGGAAATTCGCACCACCAGACCCTTGGATAGGGAAAAGGTAGCTCAGTATATCTTGTGGGTAAAAGCTACAGACCGTGGTACATCACCAAAAAGCACTGCAGTCAAAGTCATCATTGATGTTCTAGATGTGAATGATAACGCTCCAAGATTTTCCAAGATTTTCAGTGCTACAGTACCAGAAAATGCACCTGTTGGTTATACAGTCACCCGTGTAACAACAACCGATGAGGACACGGGTACCAATGCTGTTAGCCGCTACACCATTAGTGACACAAGTCTTCCCTTTAGCATCAACCCCAGCACAGGAGACATAACCATAAGCAGGCCTTTAAACAGAGAGGACACTGATCATTACATTGCCAAAGTCTCTGCTCATGATTCAGGCTGGACTGTCAGCACTGATGTCACTATATTTGTGACTGACATAAATGACAATGCTCCTAGATTTAGCAAGCCATCCTACTACCTGGACTACCCTGAATTTACTGAGATTGGGTCACTGGTCACCCAAGTCTCTGCTACAGACCTTGATGAGGGATTTAACGGGAAAATATTCTATTTCATCAGGTCTCAGTCTGAATACTTCCGTATTAATTCGAGCACTGGGGAGATATTTATCAAGCAGCAGCTCAAATTTCAAAATTCAACCGGCCACAGTAATGTCAACTTGAACAGACATAGCTTCATTGTAACAGCATCCGACAGAGGCGCTAAACCTCTGATGAGTGAAACCACTGTTATTGTAAATGTAATCGACAGCAACGATAACCCTCCCATATTTGAGTCATCCTCATATTTCACTCCCGTCACTAAGAGCGTCAAAGTCGGGACCAAACTCATTAAAGTCACAGCACATGACAAGAAGGACTATGGTGTCAACTCTGAAATTGACTATGCAGTATCAGGGGGCAACGGCTCAAGTAAATTCCGTTTGGATAAGCAGACTGGGTGGGTCACTGTTGCCTCTTCACTTGCTTCCGATGTTAATAAAGTTTATCTGCTTGAGATAACGGCGAGAGATAAAGGAACTCCACCTCTTTCAGATAAAACTACGCTTAAAATTGCTGTTACAGACGAAAATCATCACACTCCAGAGTTTTCCCAAAGCCAGGTTACTGCAACAGTGTCTGAAAGCCTTACTGTTGGTACATCAATTCGCACTCTCTCTGCAAGAGACAAAGACAAGGACAAACAGATGAATGGACTCATTACGTATGACATATCTTCAGGCAACGATGATGACCTGTTTTCAGTCAACAGTAAAACGGGTGTCTTGTCCTTGGCTAAACCTTTGGACTACGAGAAAAAACAAAAACATGAGCTTAGAATATCAGCTACAGATGGAGGGTGGATAGCCAAGACAAGCTATGTTACAATTAATATCCTTGTTACTGATGTGAATGACAATCCACCAGTCTTTGACCCTGAAGAGTACTTTCCGGTTGTGCAGGAAAATGTGCCGAGTGGTACCACCGTAGTCAAAATGAATGCCACAGATAAAGACTCTGGCCCCAATGCTGTTTTGGCTTATGTCATCCAGTCCTCTGACAGTGACCTTTTCATAATAGATCCCAACACAGGTGTCATCACTACACAAGGTTTTCTTGACTACGAGGCCAAACAAGTGTATCACCTAACCGTCAAAGCGTTCAACATTCCCGATGAAGAACGCTGTAGCTTTGCGAATGTCAACATTCAACTTAAAGGAGCCAATGAATATGTTCCTCGTTTTGTATCTAAGCAATACTACTTTGAGGTTTCAGAGGCTGCACCCAAAGGCACCGTTGTTGGGGAGGTGTTTGCTAGTGATAGGGACTTGGGACAAGATGGTATTGTTTATTACTTGATCTTTGGCAGAAGCAGGAGAAAAGGCTTCGGCATCAACAAAAACACCGGCCAGATCTACGTCACAGGACCTCTTGATCGTGAAAAAGAAGAAAAGATCTCCTTAAAAGTCCTTGCCAAAAATGCAGGGAGTATAAGAGGAGCAGATATTGATGAGGTCTTTGTGAATATCACAATCCTTGATGCCAATGATCCCCCAGTGTTTTCTCAAGAGTTATATGATGTTCAAGTGAGTGAAGGACTCTCACCTGGAGGTCTCGTCACTTTTGTGAGTGCTGAGGATTCGGATTCTGTGCCAAGCTGGAGCAGATTCACCTACTCCATTGCTGCTGACCATGAATCATCTGCTTTTACAATCAACCCACAAACTGGACAGGTTTCTGTAGCAGCTGAGCTGGATCGTGAGACCACACCGGTGTACAACTTGACCTTGTTGGCTGTAGACACGGGCTCACCTGCAGCTACTGGGACTGCCACTTTGATTGTAACTTTAGAGGACATTAATGATAATGGCCCAACATTGGTGACAATGAGTGGAGAGGTCATGGAGAACCTGAGAGCGGGAACACCAGTGATGACCCTCGGCGCCACTGATTCAGATCTGCCACCAAATCAAGGTCCTTTCTCCTACAGTCTGCTTACAACTTCGACAGCTGCATCTTACTTCACGTTAACCTCATCAGGGGAGCTCAGCACTAGTCGGGAAATAGATCGAGAGCAAATCAGCGATTTCTACCTTTCTGTGGTCATCAAAGATTCTGGCATTCCTCAGATGTCTTCCACAGGCACCATCCATGTCAAAGTCAATGACCAGAATGATAACCCATCCCAGCCTCGTTCCGTTGAGATCTATGTTCATTACTATGGCAACATGTTCCCTGGAGGGTCCCTAGGGATTGTGAAACCGCAGGATCCAGATATACAGGACACATTCCACTGCACCTTGATCCCCCCAGTTGCAAGCCTTTTTAGTATTCCCAAAGGAACCTGTGACCTCAGTTCAAATTCCCGATCCACGGATGGCACATTTGACCTCTCGGTGCGCAGCAATGATGGTGTACACGGTGCTGTCAACAGCAATGTGCGTGTTTTCTTTATTGGATTCAGCAACGCTACAGTGGACAACAGCATACTGATCCAACTCAATTCCCAAAGTATAAGCAACTTCCTTAATAACCACTACCTCAGTTTCTTACGCATTGCAAACTCACAGCTAGCAGGTCTTGGTACTGGAGTTCAGCTCTATGGGGCATTTGAGTTGAACAACCAGACCTTCCTCATGGCAGCTATCAAACGTGGTCATGGACAGTATGTAAATCCAAGTGGTGTGACTACTTTTTTCCAGAGTATAAAAGAACCATTGCAAAGGCAAAGTGGGGTTAAAATAGATTCTGTGGACTACGACCCCTGTACTAACAACCCTTGCCAGAATGGTGGCAGCTGCAAACGGCGCCTTGGTGTCGGACTAGACATGATGACTGCAGAGAGCGTCCCGGTCATTCTCGTCTCAAATCGCCCCCTACAGCCATATGTCTGTAACTGCCGGCCAGGATATGCTGGTAGTCTGTGTGAAACTGACATCAACGAATGTCTTCCATCACCTTGCCACAATGGAGGAACCTGCCATAACCTTGTAGGTGGCTTTTCATGTTCCTGTCCAGAGGGTTTCACAGGCATGGCATGTGAAAGGGATGTCAATGAGTGCCTGTCTAATCCATGCAAGAATGGGGCACTGTGCCAAAATTTCCCCGGTGGCTTCAACTGCCTTTGCAAATCAGGATTCGCAGGTAAAGTACAGCATGAGCAACACCACTACAGCTATTAGTCATACCACTGTGTATTCTCTTTGCACACAGTTTTGATATAAGAAAAATATTTGCTTTTTAGAAATTGGAGAGGTGTTGATGACTGCCAAAAACCAAATGCTGTTAGGGTTATGGGTTGGGGGGTATCTGCTGTGATGCATATCAGCTTGTCATGTTTATGTTAAAGTAAATAGGATGATACAGTTTGACCCTAATAAGGACACAACTACAGGCTGGCCTTAAGTACACTTGAGTCAAGTTTCACTACCTGCTTTCTGTGGATTAAAGCCTTTCCATGTTTATGCTTTGAAGAGCTCTGCGAGTTAAGAGTTCATTTGGCAAACTGCTTAATGGAGCCATGAAAGGGGAAAATACTTCAACAATGCTGTTCCGTTAACTGTTGAGCATCTGAAAAGTGATCTAATTAAAATGGTTCCTGTAGTGTCAGCACACAATGGCGGAGATTAGTGCCTACTAAACGTGACGGCTAGTTTAAGACTTCATAAATGTAACTGAGCTAGCTAGTCTGTAAAGAGAGTGAATGCACTTAACTGTTTACGATAACATTACATTGAATCGGCTCTGTTTGGGCAGCTGCTGCCTGTAGCTTTTGGAAGGGCCTTTTCACATGGAGCTGCAGCAGACGGTTTGTCTCTGGCACGCTCAAGCTTTGAGTCATTATTGTCCTATTTTATTATGACCATAATAAATGATTGCGAGCATTCGTGTCTGAGGCCCCAAATAAATGGGGGCTGCAGAAGTATTACACCTATTGACTTACAGTAGTTTGCCTGCCCTCCTGCTGAACCCCCAGCTTCCTGTTTTGTAGGCTCAATTGTAGGAAAGGAATTTATGTCCCTTAAGCTTTTTGTCTTACATTTCTGCAACCATGGAGAGCAAATGAGAAAAGCAAAATTTAGTTTGCATGTTCCCTTCCATCTTGTATTGATCACGCTCTGTTTATTGTGTTACTCCCATTGTTTAATGTTCATTTTATAGGCCTCCCAGATCTAGCGAAGATTGGATATATATGTTGAGTTAATGCTGTCATGACAGGTATATGCTTTCACCCCCTATTCTTTTAGACACTTGGGTGCATTTACAAGGTGAGAGGCTTTCAGAATTATTTTGGCCGAGGAGGTTGAAGTAGACCAGAACTAGAGAGAGTGCAAAACTCACAAAATCCCCTGTTGGTTTCTGGGAGCCCCATACATGAACAGCCCTTCACCATATGCCTATGTCATCCTCACCTCATTCATTTTCATTTGTGTTGTTTCATGAACTCAGGGAAAACCTGTGACTCCATCATCAATTACTGTGAGTGTAACCCCTGTTTCAATGGAGGCTCCTGCCAGAGCCGTGTGGAAGGCTATTACTGTCACTGTCCGTTTGGTAAGTCATCACTCCAGCTGCAAAATCCAGGTGTTCTAGGCTTGTTCTCAAGCAGTGTTTATCAGACTTGGCCATGTTTCAGGCTATAGTGGAAAATATCAAGATCTGCTAGAAGTGAAAAATCCACACGTGAAGAATACAACGCGTCATGTCGTTTCATTACCGAAATTGTCAGATTTTGGGAATGCTTGTTGCTTATTTTGTATTCCTAACACTTTCTTAGATTGAATGTACATAAGGACATACCAGTTGAAGAAATACTAAATTACTGCTCCTTGTTTTACAGGCGTTTTTGGAAAACACTGCGAGCTTAACAGTTATGGATTTGAGGAGCTGTCATATATGGAGTTCCCAAGTTTGGATCCCAACAACAACTATATTTACATTAAGTTTGCCACACTGAAAGAAAACGCCCTAATTATGTACAATCATGACAACCAGACTGGTGATAAAGCTGAGTTTCTGGCACTGGAGATCTACGAAGGTCGGATAAGGTTTTCCTTTAACCTCGGCAGTGGCACCTACAAGCTCATGACTTTCGTTCGAGTTTCAGATGGTCAGTTCCACACAGTCATAGCCAGGAGAGCTGGAATGGTAAGTCATAAGTAGATTTGTAAAATATCAGGTCGTTTTCCAGGGCCTACTCAGAAATGTCTACTAGCTGTCTTCAGACCACTTATAAACTATTCAAGCTCTTTAGATGAGTGGAGACACATCTTTATTGTTCCAGGCTGCTATTACCAGATATTCAACATCATTCACCTATCTATTAGAAAATATTGCATTATATGCCAAGCCAGTTTGGTGTAATGTGAACCTCCATTGGGGGAAGCAGAGTGTGAAGAATTGATCGGTTAACATAACATTGAAAGCAGACACTAATCGAATGGCTCATAACATTCGCTCACTTTCCTCAGGTTCATTGTGGCCAGCAATCATGTTTGATTATTTTTATTTTAAATGTACAAATTCCTAGCAATTACGTTGTCCTGTAATTTTTCAAATCACATCAGATCAAAGCTGAAAACTTCACCAGAATTTAGATCTTTGATGAGAAGTGAAGTGAGTCTGTCATTCAGCCTTAGGTTTCCAGAAATATAGCGGAAACTGCTCAAATGATCTGGGCTGGTCGTGTGAACCAAATGCTAGTTTGTGTGATTGTGCTACAGTTCTGGTCTGAAGATCATTGTGGAGTGAAGGATTAAAAACCGAGCTTTCAGCACATCCCTATAGAGGTGTAAAGAACACCCAATCTGTCTGTTTGGAAAAGGTGTTGTGGGTCATTAAGATGGGGCTGTGTGTGTTTTTTTGGACATGGATTTTGAGCAGATGTTAAAGTCATAAGCAACCCTTGGTTGTCCCTCTGCGCTTAAGGTCGAGCTATGTGAGTCAAGGCTACTTTTGTTTAGTTAAGACGTTCCAGTTTCTGCCCGGAGGCAGCTGCTGACTTTTTTATTACCCTGTTATGACTTAATGTTCACTCATTTCTACCAAGGAGAGACGCTACAATCAAGGGGTTACAAAAACCAGCAAATTCACCTTTTTAAATAAGGCAACCAAAAAGATGCCACTGAAATAGCTTGCCTGTTACAAAATAGGGATCCTGTGTTTGAATTGCCCCAGGGCAACTAAAATGTTTTTGGTCAATAATATTTCAGTGGTTAAGACTTGATTAAGCCTCAGCACTGCCAGGCTGCCAAGCTATGGGAAAAGACATAACTTTTGAGTGACAATTCTTGATGGCAAGTTTCCTTTAATATGTAGACCAGTAAGTTGGGCAACAACAATGTTGGGAAAAAATGGAAATGCACCCCAGCTGGATTCATTTTGGAAAAGAGAGCTCACAAACACACATATGTGCACACTACTACACTCTACTGTGCAACAAGATTCTTCATATAATCTATAAACTTAGGGCAAGACCATTTTTTAATAGTTTGCAAGAAGAGTTATTTTTACGTCACACTCAGTCTTGGATTCTTTGCCTTTGTATACTGTATATTTTTCGGGGTCCAAGTATTTGCCTTTCATATCTTAACGAATGCGATTCTGCGAACTTGGAGCGCCAATTGTAGATCAGCACGCTTGCTGTGCGAGGTCTTTCTTTGCGGCCAACGCTCTTTGAAGTGTATAGCCACAGTAATAAAAAGCCCAGATGGTCGAGCCATGCGGTAACTCAACTGTATCAGTGTACACCAAAGCTGCAGAAGACAAATGCGTCTTGTTTCCATCGTTGGTTTATTTTCTCGTAGCTGTATTTCACTTGCCCAAGCCACGGCTCTGCGTTAACGATTAGGAACGGGGGCTTTTTGCGGGTTTTTTTTGCTGTGTTTACCCAGAGGCCTGTGTGGGCGCCAAGCTTCGCCCCCTGTTTTTCAACACCTTTGCGCTCTTTCCATCTCTCTTGCCACGACCGTCTTTCCTCCCTCTGTTCATAAACCACTGAGTTGTGGGTTTGGACACAATGGCAGTGAGGAGCCATGGTGTGTTTGTTTAACAAGAGAGAGGAATGATGTTTCTATTTAACTCACTGTAACTCTTTATTTCATTCACAACAATTCTGCCTGATCTCATTTCTCCTCATGTGAACTTTTAGTTTGGGGTCTGCTCAGTTTAGAGGGATTCATAAGAAATAGGAAACTCCAAGCAGACATGCTAGCCAGTCCTTGCTATGTTACATCAATTGCTAGTTCTCTTAGCATTTTTTTTTTTACCCCACCACAAACCATTGCAGTAAAAACGATACAAAGGAACAGAAAAATCTAGCAGCTATGCTAATTGGCCCTTAACACGTTTCACTAATTGTTAGCTTTTCCTCCACATCATGTACTGTGGTAAAAAGAATAAAGAGAAATGATACTTCTAGCAGCTATACTAATTAGTCCTTGATATGTTTCTTTAAATTGTTAGCATTTTTGAACCTCATCTTAGCTCACTGCAGGAAATAGATACAAGAATTAGGAAACTCAACCATGCTAACTGCCAAGCTAACTGATTGGGTTGCTGTGGTACAGCGGTAACATCATTGGGTTCCCATGTGAGAGATCTGGGTTTGATTCCTGATCTGGGCAGCCAGTCTGTGCTACACCAATAAGGGTCCTTGGGCAAGGCTCCTAACACCAATAACCTCTGGATAAGAGCGTCTGCCAAATGCCGTAAATGTAAATGATGCACAATAAATTTTGCTACATTCATTGCATTGTGTAGAGTATTGGGCTAGCTTGCTAGCATCTCCTCAGTATGTATGTTTGTTCAATTGTGTACTTAGTATTGCAGTGCAAAGGATGCAAGAGGGGAAAAAAAAAACGTCTTGCAGCCATTTTAACTTGTTCTCAGATGTAAATTTGTCCGCATTCATTTCTTTTTAAGGCTAATTTTGTTAACAATTAACACAGTATCTTTTTCCTCTGTAAGGCGGCATCGCTTACTGTCGATATGTGTGGAGAAGAACAGGAGCCCGGGTACTGCACTGTCAGCAATGTGGCCATCCATACTGACTGGTGAATACACACTTATCATTAGAATAGTACCTTTAGAAAACACAACACAATAGATACATTGATAAATTAGCTTTATTTGGTTATTAAACTACGTACAGCTATTTTTTTTTTTTTAATTCTGTAGTCAACATTTAATGTCATGGTGAGGTTTATTTGGACACAATAGAGTCTAACTCAGTCTTTTTCGCTGCCTTACTGCCTTCCTAATTTTCCTTGTCTGGATTGTCTTCATATTATTGTTTCTCTCTCTCATTGTTTGTCTCTCATATTTCTGTCCCACTGTTTCTCTCTCTCGCTTTTTCTTTTGGCCTCACTTTGTCTTTTTTGTATCTCTGTCCTCCATGCTGTTTGCTACTGTTCTTTATTTTTTTATCTCTTGTTTTTATCTTCCAATCTCCCAATTTGTCTGCCTCTCTCTATCTCACACTCTCTTTATCTCTTTCTCTTTCGTCCCCAATATCTTTCTCCTTATTCTTTCTTTCCTTGATTCTTACAGGATTTTGGACGTACAGCCCAATCGTTTGTCAGTTGGGGGCGTTCGGGCAATTGAACCACTCCTACTGCGTAGGAATCAGGTGAACACCCATGATTTTGTAGGCTGCATTATGGAATTTGCAATCAATGGACGTCCCCTGGAGCCATCGCAGGCCCTAGCGTCACAAGGCATCTTGGACAGGTGCGTTACAGATACACAGACATACAATTTCTTTTATTTATTTAGCTTATTGTCCTCTGCTACTGAAGTGATGCATGTGTAACCATGTTTGTCCATTGTACAGTTTTCGTCTGTTGATTAGTGTGTTTACAGTTGGCCTACTACTCCAGTAGTTGTAGTACTTTGTTAGCCATTAGTGTTTAAGTGTTTAAGTATTTAGCTATCCTAAAGTACTACCAAAGTCAGTATAAGACATGTCTGTTCACTCGCTGCCATTATTGACCAAAGACCAAAGACCAAACTCCTATCTCTTTGAATGGGTAGATGTCTATGTCTATTGTGTAATTACCGACAAAACATGTCTGAAATCACTGGTAGAAGCTGATGAAAATGGTGTATCTTGCCTTTGCTCTTGGATTAATATAACACAGAAAAATAAGATTATGTTTATGTTCGTCTGGCTACTACGCATGCGCATAACAGGAGCCAAGACTTGACGACACCGTTCTGCTTAACGGCTGTTTCCATGACAACACAAGATGCTATATCAACGTTATATGTACACATATACATACATAGCTGTTAAAGCTGTCGAAGCTTCACTAATCAGCACATTCGTTAACAAAAGACTACAATAGGCCCATATTCCTCCTTTGACACCTTTACTAATATGCTGATTGGTTCTTTCTATTGACCGGCGGGACTTATGTGAAGCAGTTGTCATATTGGCGTTACGGTTTTTGCCATTCTATTTAGTTTCAGCTGCTGGTGTCTTTCTACAAAATACAGGTAATATACAGACAATAGACATATAATTTATAGACAACACACAACATACAAAAATATATAGCTATACATATATATGCCAAAACATTCAAACCACAAAACCATTAACAGGTAAAGAATGGAATATAATGGGCAGCAAGGGACAAATTAGGGTTGTCATGGTTGATGTGTTGGAAAAAGGAAAAATGGCCAAGTGTAAGGACTTGACTTACTTTGACAAGGACCTAATTGTGATGGCTAGATGACTGGGTCAGAACATCTTCAAAACAGTAGTCCTTAGTAGTGTGGTGTGTGTAAGTATACAGTGGATAATACCTACCAAAAGTTGTCCAAGGAAGGACAACCAAGTAAACCAATGTCAGGGTCATGGGTGCCCAAGGCTTAGTGATATGATTAGATGGTGAACGATAGTCCAAATAAAAATCTGTTGCTAATGTCTTGGTGCCAGATACCACAACACACCTTCAGAGGTCTTGTGGAGTCCATGCCTCAATAGGTCAAAGGTCCTGTATGGCAAAAGACAAGATGTTGATGAAGCCGAAAAGAAATCCATGGCTCATCTGTGTATACTGTTAGCTTGGTTGATGGAGAAGAACTGAAAACACACACACTGTCTCAGACTGTCAGCGAGAGGAAAAATGACTTGAGTTCCCCTTTACCAAGTATGTTCCATATGGACAAAGTGAGAGAGAGAGAGAGCGAGAGAGAGGTACAGTAGTATTAATGTTTTGATAACTGTTGAAATAAAAACAGTTCCTGGTACTTTGGGCTTTACTGTATTAACAGACACATTTAGTGAACCCACTGCCCTCAACAGGCAGCTATTGAAGATTACACTTCGGTCAACCACCTGCTGTCTGATAGACTTTTATTAGTGTCCAAAACGTCTGTTTTTGTAAGCTAGAAATAACATGTGGTGTTTTTATGGTTTTATAAAATGGAGCCGGCAGATCTTTTTGCTAATATGCTAATGCAGCTCACTCTCTTTCCATCTGTTTTTTTTAGTGGTGGGATCGTCTCATCTGTGTCTATGTCTGCCTGTCAGTACATCAAAATTTCGTCTTTGTGTGTGTGCATGTATGTGCGTTGCAGATGTCCCAGGATGGAAGGAGCGTGTGTCACTAACCCTTGCAGACATGGCGGGACATGTTTGGACATGTGGTCTTGGCAACAGTGCCAATGCGTCGAAGGACTCACGGGCAAATACTGTGAGAAATGTAAGGGATGCGATTCAATTCATTTCAGATTGATTGGGGAGGAAATTGGTTGAGCTTGATAGAGTTTAATGGGGTAAGCAGGTCAAAAGGGGCAGTTTAGTGAAATGGGTCAGAGGGGATAATTTTATTTAGATTGATGGAGTAAGCCAGGTCAGAATGGACCACTCAATATAGATTAATGTAGTAAGACTGGTCAAATAGGACCACTTGATATAGATTGATGGGGTAAGACAGGTCAAATAGGACCACTTGATATAGATAGATGGGGCAAGATAGGTCAAATAGGACCACTTGATATATGGTAATGGGGTAAGGTAGGTCAGATAGGACCAGTTGATATAGATTGATCAGGTAAGGTAGGTCAAATAGGACCACTTAATATATGTTAATGGGGTAAGGTAGGTCAAATAGGACCACTTGATATAGATTGATGAGGTAAGACGGGTCAAATAGGACCACTTGATATAGATTGATGGGGTAAGACAGGTCAAATAGGACCATTTGATACATGGTAATGGGGTAAGGTAGGTCAAATAGGACC
>JAOVVF010000025.1:9000332-9011064 GCA_028565595.1 Duopalatinus emarginatus | reverse complement strand
GGTAAGACAGGTCAAATAGGACCACTTGATATAGATTGATGGGGTAAGACAGGTCAAATAGGACCACTTGATATAGATTGATGGGGTAAGACAGGTCAAATAGGACCACTTGATATAGATTGATGGGGTAAGACAGGTCAAATAGGACCACTTGATATAGATTGATGGTGTAAGACAGGTCAAATAGGACCACTTGATATAGATTGATGGGGTAAGACAGGTCAAATAGGACCACTTGATATAGATTGATGGGGTAAGACAGGTCAAATAGGACCACTTGATATAGATTGATGGGGTAAGACAGGTCAAATAGGACCACTTGATATAGATTGATGGGGTAAGACTGGTCAAATAGGACCATTTGATATATGGTAATGGGGTAAGGTAGGTCAAATAGGACCACTTGATATAGATTGATAGGGTAAAACAGACCAAAATAAGCAGTTTCATATAGATTGATTTGATACGCTGGGTCAGAGGGTGTCATTTTGATGTAGACTGATGGGCTAAGATGGGTCAAATAAGACCATTTGATATAGATTAATGGGGTAAGACTGGTCAAATAGACAGACTAGAAGGGGCAGTTTAATACAGATTGATTGGCTCAAAAGGGGGCTGTTTAATGTAGATTGGTGGAGTAAGACAGGTCAGAAGGGGCAGGTAATGTAAGTTGATTAGTTAAGACAGGTCAGAGGGGGCAGTTTGAGCTCTCTGACTAATATTGGGTTCGATATAGCTTGATGGGGTAAGACAGGTCAGAAGTGGAAGTGTTATATAGATTGATTGGATTGAAGACTTGTCAGAGGAGGCAGTTTGATATACTGGAACGTGATGTGGTAGTTTAGTATAAATTGATCAGGCAAGTCAGGTAAAACAAGATTTTTTGATTTTGATTAATAGGGCAAGACAGGTCAGTGGGGACAATTTGATATAGATTGATGGGGTAAGACAGGTTAAACAAGGCAGTTTAATACAGATGAATGGTATAAGACAGATAAGAAAGGAATGTTTGATATAGTGATGGGGTAAGGCAGGCCAAAGGGAGCAGGTTGAGAAAGATGTAAACGGGGATGCAATATGATGTAGATGAATATTTAATGTAGGGTAATATTTGTCAGACAGACCAGTGGGGACAGCTTGATTTGGATCAGTTAGGAAAAGGGGCAGTTTGGATATGGAGTAGGTATTTGGTTTGTCAGAGAGAAAAGTTTGAAAAGGTAAGGCAACTTTGGGGTTGGCGGATGGGAGGTTGGGGGTGCGTCATTTGTTTGAGGGTTGGTTAGTTGAGTAGGACCTCCGTAGAGAGCATTTTGACCATATAAGAATATATAAGATATAAGAAAAGAGGTCAGAGGTGGCAGTTTAACCAAAGATCAGACAGGTGAAAGGGTTGGAGAAGGTAAATTGATGGGCAAAAACAGGTCAGGAGGAAGTTTGACACAGATCAGAAGGGTAAAAATGGGCAACTATGGCAGATTTGTGTGGTAGGAAAGTGTGAGATGGTCCAAAATGGGGCATCTTAATATATTTTGGTTGGTTAATAATAATAATATGGTTGGTGTGGTACACTGGTAACATCATTGGCTCCCATGTGAGAGACCTGGGTTTGATTCCCAGTCTGGACAACCAGTCTGTGCTACGCCAATAAGGGCAAGACTCCTAACACTATGTAGGCCTTTTGTAATACCAGTTACCTTGTAAGGTGCTCTGGATAAGAGCGTCTGCCAAATGCCGTAAATGTAAATGTATTTTGTAAGTTTGTGACAGCTCAGACAATTTAGTTTGATTGGAATAATAGGATAGAAGTGGTCTAATGCAGCAATTTGATTTAGGTCAATGGAGTAACAGGTCAGAATGTGCGGTTAAATAGAGATTGCTGGCAGGAAATGGGTCGGGAAGGGGAGCTGGATATGGATATGTGGTTTAAGACATGTCAGTGATATAGATCACTGGGATAAGAAATGGGAAGACAGTGGAATAAGAGATGTCAAGGGAGGAACGTTGGTCTAGTTAAGTCAGGAAAGATGAGTCAGTGGACACAGTTTAATATATGGTAACTTAATAGGGTAAGTGTGGTCAGAGGGTGCAGTTTGATATCAGATAATAGGGGGTGGATGGTAGGATGAGGCAGTTTGGCACAGATCAGTGGGTTATGACCAGGAAGAGGTGGTTTTATATAGAGTGATGAAGTCGAAGAAAGAGAGAGGGAGAGAGTAGTTGGATATATAGATGGAGAAGGACATTAAAATGGATCTCATCACTTTTTGTCTTCTAGTCATTTCTGCAGATTCGGCTCTGTCCCTCGATGGTAGCGGCCGTTTGGATTACTCTCTTCGACAGAGCTGGAAGAGAGACGTGATGATGCAGCGGAATTTGCAAAGCTTCTCGCACATGTACCCACGCTCGCATACGCACTCGGAGAGCAGCAGCCTGGAACTGAAGTTTCGCACTCGCAGCAAAACTGGAACGATTTTACACGTCCAGGAGCTCTCTAACTATACTACTGTCAGGGTGAGAAGTAACACACACACACACACACCAGTTACACTACTTTAAGTCTGCATTTACCTTGGCAAGTGATGAGCTGCTGATACTTTTAGGCTACAAGTAATGCACACATATGGATGAAGTATACACCTTGTTATGGTCGAGTTACTGGGAGTGTGTGTGTGTGTGTGTGTGTGTGTGTGTGTGTGTGTGTGTGTGTGTGTCTGCACTGTGTTTCCTCACTCAGCTCCAGTTTAAGTTTGACTAATTCTGGGCACAAAGCCAATCACTCAGAACCTCCGTGTCCTGCATCCCTTCATTTCTCCTCTCTCTCTCTCTCTCTCTCTCTCTCTCTCTCTCTCTCTATCTATCTATCTATCTTTCTTTCTTTCTATCTTTCCATTACTAACTTCACAGCATCTCACACTTTATCACACACACACACACACACACACACACACACACACACACACAGTATCAGCACATGATACTAAAGAGGCAGAGGTCAAGATTTGTTCCCCAGATTGATTTCCACTTCGTTTTTTTTTTCCCCTCTGCAAGATGGATTTTCCATTTCAAGAGTTTGTGACCGGTTTAAATCACACAACCTGTACAGTGTACACTCTTGCCTCTCTCTCCCCCTCATGCCTTACCTCGCTTGTCTCCTATTACATGTTACTAGAGACATTTCTCTCTCTCTCTCACACACACACACTCTCTCTCTCTCTGTCTGTCTGTCTGTCTCCAGAGTCTATCTATCTCTCGCTTCAATAGATGTCATCCTCAAACTGAGCTCAGTGACGGAAATGTATATAAACTCATTATTTATCCACCGCTCTATCTCCATCTCCATCACCTCTCTCTTTCTCTATATCTCTCACATACAAACATACATACTCTACTTACACCTAATTTGTATATTACTACAGTCAACCCTAACCCTCAATAACCAGACGCTGCTCTTTGTTCCGTGCACCAGCTGAAGAACGGGAACCTGCAGTACGTGTCTGATGCCGGCGTGGCAGGGAAGGTGGAGAGGATTGTGGGAGACGGAGTTTTCTCCGACGGTCAATGGCACACGCTGCTGTTACAGAGGAACATCACCACCACCACGGTCCTAATCGACGAGTCGATCCTGCGGGTCATCAAGCACGCAACGCAGGACTTCGGAGGTCTCGATGTGCTCACATTGTCGCTTGGAGGAGAGCTGCCACGTACCAACCTGCAGAAGACCACACCAGGTAAACAGGTCTAACATTTCGCTAGCGTTATTTATTAATATAAATTTATATATTCCTTCCAGTGAGATAAATCACCATCAGGTCACTCATGAATTTAGAGATATCTCAAAAATTTGGGAGAAAAGGTGGAGGAGGAGGAGGGTAAAATATACACACAAGGTGTAAAATTGCCTAAATATTTATAAATGTATAAATTAATTAATAAAAATCTTTATTATGTTACCAATCGACCGTGATAATATTACATCATCAAACCATTTGAACACTATATTATATTATTATACTATAAAGACCTAATTCGAACCTAATTTGAAGATTATTGTTATACAATTCCAGTCAATTTTTAGAAACAGCAGCAATATAATACGCAATTTTGGAAGCAGTTATCAGCAAAAAATGGCAGATCAGATTCAGGAGACAACATATCAGATAAGCGAATCCTGTTACAATATGCAAGGAGTGGAATTGGATTGAAATAAGCTTATTTTTGGGACTGGAAATATTTACATAGTATCACGAGAAGTTCCCTGTTTTTTTGTTTTTTTTTTTGTTAATATTGCTTTTATTCTATTTATATTTTGTACTGTATGAAATATTTCTTTGAAAGAGACTGTGAACCTGCGAGTCTGTTGCGGTCTGTGTTTGCACATGATGTGTGAAAGACAGACCTACTGGCTAATCCAGGGAAAATAAACAAATCCAGGAAATCGGTGAACAGCGTAATGGCTAAATTTATTTTTGGCCAGACGGTATTTATTTGAGAAATCATGCACTTTTAAAGAAATATTAGCTAAGAAAAACTTAGATGCACATAATCAAACTAAACGAATGGTCTTCAAAATGTTACAAATGTAAAATTGTCTGTCTAGCACTATAACTCTTGGCTGTGTGTCGACTGAATTTGGTTTATGTTGTGTGCACTACTAGTGGAATTTAGGCGGCGACTCAATTTTAAGGAGAAAGTCTAGGTCCGCACACCTGCTCCTTATATGTGTGCGTGTGCATGCTTCAACACACTTTTGTTCAAGCAAGTGTACCATTACAACAAATTCTGAGGAATATATTAACTATATATAGCTATTGCTTATAAATATAACTTAACTGAGTTTATATTTATAAACTACACACAATATACAAATATCATAGCCTGAAATTTACTTGAATGTCAATCGGCAGTTTGTTTTGACTAGTGCCGAACAAATGCTCGTAACTAAAAAAAGTTTAGTTTAAAGTTTAAATGGACTTTCTTGGTGAAAGTATAAGAATTTTAAACAAGCATGATCCCTGAAAAAGTAAATTTATTGTAAGGGAGTGGTCTATGACTTCCCCCAATCTAGGTGCTACCTATAGAAATGGATAGAGCGAAATTATAGAGTTATAAAAAGAGAAGCCGTCAAATCTGCTAGGTCTACATGATCGAACAGGCAGATTTTTGATTGTGGCTACAAAAATACAATGGTAAAAAAAAAACATTTAAGCTGATAGAATTTTTTTTGAGGTACGACAAGTGAAACGGAAAATTAAAACTCGAACAAATCCCTTAGCGAAATCCAAGCACAACTATCATACATATAAACCCAGTTGTAGGCGTGTTAGCAAACTGTTAGCATACTGTTAAATTGGCAAGTTAACATATACAGCAGCTTGTTCAAAGAAACTTTTTAAACTTGATAGTAGTTCAGAATGTTTGTTCAAAAAAAGTTACGTTCTTGATAACACTTGAAATAACAATTATTATTGAATCCAGGAATGTCTGGAGAGATTTTTGTACATTTTTTTTTTTTTTTTTTAAGATAGCATCTTTGGCTTCATATATTGGGTTCAGAACCATCTGGGTAAAATGGTGATGTGACTAATCAGAACAAAAGCTATCGAGTTTCCTCTTGATGTTGCTTCACCAACGTAAACAGATGTTTATTGAATTTACCCCCCCCCCCCAACCCCACCCCCACGTCTATGTAAATGGAGAGGATTTGGTTTTGCTTTATTAGAGACGAAAGGGCCAAGTCGGCTTGGCTGAACCTGATCTCACAAACCTGCACGCGGGGAAACTTTTATGCTCCCATATTTCACATGCCGTTCGTACATGTTTGAATTTGTTGCAGGGAGATAAAGGGAGCAAATTTGACCAGATGTTGCTGCACATAGTACTGAAACAGGGGCTGGCTATAAATGTGGTCTTGAATAAAATATTAAAAAATTATACTTTTTCATCCTTTTATAATAGTAATAATATTCTGCTAATACTAAAAGCTAAGCTCGTAATCCTCTTTTGCGAATAATAATGCTAAAATGCACTAAATAAAATTTAAATATTATATTAGTATTAGTCGTATTAGTAGAATATTATTAGTATAATATTACTAGTATTTGTACTGTACAAATGCAAACAATAATGTTAATGTAATTATTGATCTGCTGATTATTATTCCTATGCTACTTTTACTATCAGGTTAGAATTAGTTATGCTGTCACTATAGTACGTTTAAAGTAGTGCAAATAATGCTATTAGCATTTATACATCTTAACATTTTATTGTTAGTGTTTGCTAAGTTGTTATAATAAAAATCAGAACATAATAATTCTTCTGTGCTAAAGCTAAAAACAATGCTAATCTGCTCTGCATGGGATATATACCACTAAAATGTATATTCATATATAAAAAAAAAGCGCGTATTAAATGCTAATAATCCTTCCATCTGATAACGCCAATGCTAATAATACTCTCTTTGTCGCTTTCCAGGTTTTGATGGCTGCTATGCATATGTAAAGTACAACGGTGAGCTCCTGCCATTCTCTGGTGACCACCAGACTGTTTCCATCTCTATTTCCGGGGCGGACGAGTCAGTGAAAATCGGTTGCCGTGGGCCAAACATGTGTTCTAGTGCCCCCTGCTGGGATGGCATGATGTGCGTCAACCAGTGGTTCAGCTACCAGTGCGTTCCTCCCGGAGACTGCGCTTCCAGTCCCTGTCAAAACGGCGGCAGTTGCGTCCCTGCTAACCGTGGTGGCTTTAGCTGCGTGTGTGATGAACTGTACACAGGACGTGTGTGTGAAACCCTGGTGGCATGCCTGGGTGTAACGTGTTCACATGGCACGGTATGCAAAGTCGGAAGCAACGGAGGTTTTAGTTGTGTTTCTGACTCCAATAGTGAGGAATTCATTTTGCCAATCTGGGCGGTTCCGGCCATCGTCGGCGGCTGTGCCACAATTCTCGCTCTGTTGGTGCTTGGCCTTATTTTACACAATCACTGCAAAGGTGGTGGAAAGACGACCGTTCCAAAGGAGGAAAAGAAAGCAAACAAAAAGAAAAAGAAGAAGAAGAAGAAGGGAAGCGAGAATGTGGCATTTGATGATCCGGATAACATCGGGGATGTTGACATGACGGTACGGAAGCAGCCAGAGGGAAATCCAAAGCCAGATATCATAGAACGTGAGAATCCTTACCTGATATATGATGAGACGGATGTCCCAGAGAGTGGCGATACGATCCCGAGTGCACCGGAAATCGCAGAAATTGAGCACTATGACATCGACAACGCCAGCAGCATCGCACCATCCGACGCCGATATCGTCCAGCATTACAAGCAGTTCCGAAGCCACACCCCCAAATTCAGCATTCAAATTCAACGTCACAGTCCTCTGGGCTATGCTCGCCAATCTCCACTGACCTTGGGGGCTGCTAGTTACACTTACCAACCTTCTTACACTCAAGGACTCCGCCAAACGCCACTTAGCCATGCCCCTTGCCCGACACCTACCCCTTTGTCCCGCCACAGCCCTGCACATTTTAGCAAACCAGCCTCGTTTTACCGTAACACACCAACGAGGGAGATGAATTTAAATCTGGCGAGGCGTGATGGAAGCCCGCTGGACCTTCATGGAGACGCTTGCCAGTCGGCAGCTATCTTTAACTACACAGCGTCACGTCTTGGAAGGCGCAGCAAGAGCCCACAAACGATGGCGGGTCACGGGTCGAGACCCGCGAGCCGCCTGAAACAGCCAATTGAGCAAATTCCACTGGAGACTGGGCCTCCTATTGGATTGTCCATAGAAGAAGTGGAGCGCCTCAACACTCCACGACCCAGAAACCCCAGCATCTGCAGTGCTGATCACGGACGCTCGTCGTCAGAGGAAGACGCCCGACGTCCTCTTTCTCGCGTCCGAAATCCCGCTGATGGGATTCCGGCGCCGGATTCGTCCTCCGAGAGCGACTCTCACGACTCTTTCACCTGCTCCGAAATGGAATATGACCGGGAAAAACCGGTCAATTATGGTTCTCGCGTTCCAAAACTATCACAAGTTAACGAATCCGATGCAGACGATGAAGATTACGGAGGGGGAAGAATCAAGCAAAGGAGGTACTCGAGTCGCAGGGCAGAGGGCGGGGCCAGTGGAGGCCACCCTTCTTTTGGGGAGTATCAGCATCACACACTGCCCCACAAACTGGGCCAAGGATCTGGCAACTTCAACTGGGACAGCCTACTAAACTGGGGACCAGGATTTAGCCATTATGTTGACGTTTTTAAAGATTTAGCTATGCTTCCAGAAAATTCTAATGCTGCTAACGACGTTGAAATGAACAGCGGCGATGGTTCTGTTACCATCATTGCCGAGGGAGAGGCGGAGCAATACGTATGAGATATTCTCTCTTGGACCAATCAGGACTGGATGGACTTTGGACAGAGAGAAGGCGATTGCTTGCAATAATAAATGTTCTTCTTTTTTTTTTTTGTCATTGCTTTTTTTTTGGTACTTTGTAAGTATTTGTAAGAAGACGAGCTTAAATGCAGTAAGGCAGAGCGATACATCTGTGATGATTCTCCTGATCCCTGTTTTAAATAGTCCAATAAGTCTGAGTCCTTTACCAAAAACTGTTTGTATTTCACTGTTGATTCTAGAGTCCAAAATCGCAAATACAGACATTAGCAATGAGCTACTTTTTAAAACAAACCATCACTTTCCAAGCAAGTCATCCCCCCAATTTGTCAGACCATTATTTTAGTGCTGGACAATAATATCACAGTATATCATGATATGTACTTTTATCGCAAAACGACGAGTAATAGGTAGACAAATGGTTTTATTTCTCCTCGATTCCATGTAAAAACATATCATTGAAACCAGGTTCAGACTTTTGGGCTGTAGCTTTTAATACTTCGTCATGGATCCCATCGATGTCCATAAAATCCGAAAGGTCCTCGATGACCCCATAGACATTCATTTGCGTTCTTCCGTGCAACCCGAAAGCCAAGGGAGGATGTGGCTGTTTTAACAGCATGACCATATGAACTTCATCAAAAAAAAATAAAAAATTCTCTCATTCCAGCTCTCCAAATATAAAGTAGGGTCCAAAAGTCTGAGTGCACTACTGAGAACCGTTCTTACACACTAATACGGTTTGGTCAAATGATACTTTTAAATATTTGGTTTGACATTTCGAAAACATGAATGGCATATACGCACAGGACGTTCTGATAGATTTCGGTTTCACACGCAGCTGAACAAAGGATTCGTCTCGGTTATAATAACTGAGGTTATTACATAATAAGGGGTTGAGTGAAGAGAATGTTCTTAGTGATTGATACCTGATGGAATAGAAACAGTTTCTGGGGCACTCAGATTAATATTATTATTTTTTTTTTATTTTATTTTCACATTACCAGACTCCTCTGGCCGGCTTCTCATGTGAAAGAGGAGTGTATGTGAGTGTGTGTAACGCGATAATACCTGCAGGCGTCCGGGACAGCCGTCTTCCTCGAGGCTAGTTCACTTCCTGTCCTGTAGGAGCCATCAAAGTTGTGACATTTGAGCTAAATTGAGAAATCCTCATAAGACTATGAACATGTGTACATTTTGTATCAATGAAGGAAAATTCAGTGTTCTCTGTTGTTGTGTGTGTTTTTTAATGAACTGTTTCTACTATTTTTTTTTATTTTTATTAACTTAAAGTACTTAAGCAGTGTTTTTACGGATATTTTTTCATATGCTGGAAATGATCTTACTTTCAGGGGAAGTAAGATTTAAAGTACTTAATTTTTTTTTTTTTTTTTTTTTTACATTTGTTACTTATGTAACATCAGTATTTTCCACTTTTTTGATAAAACTATAACATACTGTATGCTTTATATGTGTAAGAGCCAATAACAGAATAAAAAAAAGATATTTATTTAAAAAAAAAGACACCATTTCCAGACTAATGCAATAACACGTAACAGATTTAAGAGTCAGACTGAAATAGGATGGAAGTAGTGAGCGTTCCTATTGAGGAGCTGAAATAAAGTTGGATAAGTTGATTAAATGTTTCAAAGTGTGTGTCAAATGGAGGTCGACATTGGCTGAGAGGTCTGTCGGACTAGAAACGTTATGTCCCGTACTCACGGTGCCGGAGAAAACAAAACAAACGTTTTGCCAAGCGCTCGTAGAAAAATCGCTGCAAATCATCTGAGCGCGCAGAACGCTCAGTCAGCGCTAAGTAAATGATTAGTTAATTATATAAATAGCTAGTTAAAACTGTTACCGGGATCGCGTCCAGCAGTGTTTATTTTGTTCCGTGGTCCAAATATCCAGAACACATGGCACTTCTGAATTGCTCCAGCTCGGCCCTTTGGCTCGGTTTAATAGCTCGCAGCCTGCAACCTGAAACTCTTCCTGCAATCAGGTCGACTCAGGGTTTTCTCACTCTGGTCAAATTGCACTAGACTTCACCTGGATCTGGATGAGACCGCTTTGCCCAGACGCTCTCGGAGAGGTTATTTTGAACCGAGTGTGATTTCTGTGCTGCCCGACCAAATGGCATGGAGAAGGGAAACAGACCAGGATCCAATTTAAACTAACCACACTATAGAGTACAGTATGGGAAAGCTTGACTGTGAGGTATATATATATACCTATATGTATTTATATAAATTCCCAGGAATACTGTTAAAATCCTATAATGTTTATACACAGCAGATTTCCCAGTATTAAGTAAACACTGAACAAATGTATTGTCTACATTTGTG
>JAOVVF010000025.1:8908328-8922665 GCA_028565595.1 Duopalatinus emarginatus | reverse complement strand
GGACTTTTACTTTTACTGGAGTAATATTTTACCTTGGGTATCTGTACTTTTACTACACTACATGATTTGGGTACTTCGTCCACCACTGTATAGCTGTAATTTTGTGAGCACTGAGCACTACACAGAAAGAAAGCACAATCTATGTGCATTCCCATTTCTGGTGCATAAAGCGATCTAATGCTATCGCTCATTAATGTTTATAGCTGGATTATTTAAAGGCACTCTCTGAGAACGATAACTTTCAGCAGAATTTCAGTGTGTCTGCAGCTGTCCAAAAGCCAAGCTGTTTAAACAGCGCTCGGAGGCGGCGACGCGTTTATTGAAACAAAAGCCGGCGTTTCCTTAAATACAGTTTTCATGCCAAGAAATGGACTGTTCAGAGACCTTGAGGTTCTGTATGATCTGGCAAACCGAATGCAGAGTGAGAATGCTAATGTGCTAATGCTTCATCTCCTACTTCTAGTGGTAGTCTGTAGTTTTTCAACCCTTAAGCAGACATTAGCATAAAATATGCGTTAAGAATAATTTATTTTTTGATTATATGGCTGTATCACACAGCACAGCATATACAATACAAATAATAAATATATTAACCTTTTTGGATATAACAATAATATCAAATATCTTAAAAAAAACAAAACAGGTTGTACTATTAGATTGTGTATTATGTTAAATCAGTTGATGCCAGTTTCTGGACTGAACTGAAAAAAAAGTTTTTGCAAATTGTTAGCACAAATATATTTATGTTGCATTGAAATAAACGTCTAACAAACGTCTAATAAATCTAAAATTATGGCTGCAAAACAGAGTTTATGGTAATATTGGTAATTTCTTTTAGATGGTAAGTGTTATCCTGTGAATGATCTTTTTTTTTGTCCATTAAAACAGCTTTATTACTGCTACAATTGTTTAGAATGGAGGCTAGTTACTGCTAAATAAGCTACCATTGCTACATCTATTCGTGCTAGTTAGCCTGCAATTGGTGAGGTAATGTTTCTAGAGATCCTGAACATATGAATGGTTTTGTTAACTGCTACTGATCAGACTGTGGACTCGGATACCCATCCCGATGAACACACAGCTGCATTTCTGCCAACATTGTTTCAGAGTTTTGGCTGAGTTTACAATTCATATAAATGATCCTCCTGCTGAGATCAGCCGAGGCCCTACAACGTTTACCGCCAAACCATCATTAGTCAGCACTGAAGAATGCCCCCCCCCTTTTTAAATGTGTAAAATCTGCAACCCAAAGGCTAAATGTTCCAAAGCCAGTCCTGTTCCAATATACTCTTGCAGAGACTCGAGTTGCATACCTGTTTATTAACAAGGCCATTCTTCAGCGTTTACCTACATATATCACCTTTCTGGTCTACTGGAAAGTCAATAATGCACAGTGGGGCTGCAATGATATGATAAACCCCCTTAGAGAATTACCCACTAGCGTCCGTTCCTTCCTGTCATGATGAAAGGTCAAAGGTCAGTAAGAAGTCTGAACAAGACACAATAATACCCGGTGTAAATTCACACTCCTTTGTGGACATAAGAGACAGACGGCTCGGATGCACCCGAGCATGTACATGAGAATGTAAATACAACTTTATTAGGAACACCTGTACACCTGCTTATTCATGCAATCAGCCAATTATATAGCAGCAACAAAGAGACATGCAGATACAGCTCAAAAGCTTCAGTTAAAGTTCAGGGGTGCTTTGCTCAAAACGTTCATAACGCTAAGTACTTCATAACTACGAGTGTTTCCCGAATCCCTTCGTAACTTAAAATCGTTGGTAAATTACACGTTCTCTGACCCATTCGTAACTCACTAAGTACTTCTTAATCCGAACTTAACCTGCAGTTCTTCTTCAAAACAGACAGAGGCCGCTGTTTTTAGGTATAAAACTCACTTCCGCGCCAAGTCAATACACAGCAATAGCGCATTATATACAGTACTATGTGAAAGACTGTAAAATGTTGGAAAGTAACAATGACTTCAAAAGTAGTAAAATCAATTCTTTATTACCTGAAAGAAAAAAACACAACAATGTGCAGTAAACAGTAATAAACGTAAGAAAGTCAGTATTATATGTGATGAGCTAGTATTATGTATTAGCTCTAGGTAAACTTTATACAGTTTTATAAAGAAGAGATGGTTAGTTTTAGTGATTGTCTTGGAGAATCTGCCACCGTTATTTTAAAAGTTTTGATCATCACACCTTACTTACTTTTACTTCTTTTTTTCATAAAAAAAATCCAGGAGCCTTCATAAGGTATTTTTTAATAAGTTGCTTCCTTTACAGACATACAATTGATCATTATTATTATTATTACTATTATTATTAGTAGTAGTAGTAGTATTTGTAAAATTATTATTTTTATTATTGGTAAAGTAAATTTTATTTTTTTTATTGGTAAAGTAAATCTAAAATGTTCTTGTACTGACTCAATAATGCAGAAAAGAGGGTGCCTAAGTCTTCTGCACAGTACTGTATAAACCCCAATTTATGAATAGTCATATTTATCATTATTTTTTAATGTAACTGCATCATGTACACATCAAATGCAAACACACACACACACACAAAATTACTATCTTGAATTATAGTATTATATATAGTATTATAGTATACATTAGTATTACAGTATATAGTATTTTCCTAGTGTTGGCTTCTCCTACTACTGCTATACTAATGACACTTAACTCATCCTCTCCTTTCCTCCCTCTGATACACAGGTCTCAGCTCGGATCTCAGCATGTCTAGCAGACACTGCTTCATGGATGGCTGCCCACCATCTCAAACTTAACCCCAACAAGACAGAACTGCTCTACATCCCAGGAGTAAGTGAATGTAATCATGGTCTCTCAATTTTCTTTGAGAATACCATGATCACTCCAGTTACAGAGGTATGTAGTCTGGGAGTCGCTATGGATAACCAACTCTCCTTCTCTGGTCATGTTGCTAACTATATTATAGTTACTAATTTTGTGTGTGTGTGTTTGTATTTGATGTGTACATGATGCAGTTACATTAAAAAATAATTATAAATATGACTATTCATAAATTGGGGTTTATACAGTAGGCCTACTGTGCAGAAGACTTAGGCACCCTCTTTTCTGCATTATTGAGTAAGTACAAAAACATTTTAGATTTACTTCACCAATAATAAAAATAATAATGTTACAAATACTACTACTACTACTACTACTACTAATAATAATAATAATAATAATTTTTATTTTAGCTTTCAAATAAATTTCATACACATGAATTAAACTATTCAACTTCATTGAAGTACATGAGAAAATATGTTAATGCGATTTGATGTAAATGAAATACATAAACGTTTTCTAGTGTAGTAGTAAATTAATACCTGTTTTTGTTGTAAACAAATGGCTACAAACTGGCCTATGACATATCCAATCAAATTGAGTGTTAAATTATTTACAATAATGAGTAAGTTAGAGTTGGGTTATCAGTGGTGTTTGTGTGATGAAAAGGAAGCGGCGCACAGAATACTTGAATTAAAAATATTTTTAATTTATTAATTGTATATTATGTATATTATGGTGTCGCTCTCGAGACACATCGTCTCAATGCAGCGCACTGTTTAAATATGTGTTTTTTATATACGCATGATTTACACATTTACTAGCTATTAGTTTTTATAATAATTACTATGCTAACTATCATTATTTTGGTATAATAAACTATAAGTGAATCAGTGAAATAATGTAGTTTAAGTTCAGACACAAAGGACAAGTTAATAAAGAACGACTTCAGACTAGTACATAAAGTTTGGACATTAAGAAGGGTTTTGGAAAAGACTTGTTAAAATGACGCTCTTAAAGTTACGATGTTCTTAAAGTTGTTTGTAATTCGCTAAGATTAATCGTTATTGTCAATAGTCCACAGTGAGTATGTTTGCATTTAACTGTTGCTTGTTTTCGAAGAAACTGTAGGTTCAAGATTGCTGTAGTTTAGGTAGCATAAAACCCCAATGTTACAGGGCTAGTTATAGTATGATGAAACCATTTAGCATGTACATGTGCATAAATCATAATAATTTTATCGTAATGAAATAATACTAGTTCTTTGGTTAGTTCAACTGGCTTTAATTAAAGCAGATATTTGTTTTACTCCCGGTTACAGATTTTCCCATACTAAAGCCATGTTCTGGTGTGAAGGTGATTACATACATATCCTTTACACTACCACACTGGGTCCCCCATGGCTGTGTGTAATGCACAGCTGCAATCACATCGAGTTTGCTGATGACACGACCAGGGTCTCATCAGCGAGAACAATGAGTCAACAAGGTTTCTCTAAATGCAGACAAAACAAAACAGACTATTGTTGACTTAAGGAAAGCACAGAGTGATCACTCTCTGTCGAACATCAATAGCTAGTCCACGGAGATCGTCAAGAGGACCAAATTCCTTGGTGAGAACATCACCTGGTGAGGTCCAAGAAACCCAGCTGCATCTCTAATGTCTGCGAAGGCAGAGAAAAAGCCCATCACCCATCCCCCACCCTCACCAAATTCTAGAGAGGACGAATCAAGAGCATCCAACGCAGCTGTATCGCTGCCTAATTAGGAAATTGCACCATCTTGGATTGCTAGACGGGGGCAGCTGAGAAGATGATTGGGGTCTCGCCTCCCTCCATCACAAACATATAACGTTGCATGAAAGTTAAGGTTGTCACTTATGATGTGGTCACGTATAAGCCAGTTAGGGCAATGGCATATGCATGGTGGGCCAAAATGCACGAACTCTAGTAGCCACAATTAAAGTTTGTCATGACATGCAGGCTTTGGGCAACACATATAGGCTGCAAAGCCTGGCCATTTGTTACAGGGAACAACAGACAACTAAACACAAGATCAGATTAAGAGTCATGGACAGGAACAGTAATTATAGGCACAATCATCCTCACAGACAAAAATAAATGTAATAACAGGAGGAAAAGTGAAAGTGAACTATTTGCCTACTGTAATGTGACCTCCGCATTTAACCCATCCATGAAGGTAACACACACACAGACCAGTGAACACTAGGGGGCAGTCAACACACATGCCCAAGGTGGGGAGTAGGCCCAAAACAACAGCCCCCAGGGAACAGGGTGCCTTGCTCAAGGGCCTTCCAGTTACAAGACCAGTTCCCTATCCACTAAGCCACGGCGAGTCCAATGCATGTGTTGCAGAAAGTTCAAGATGCGTCCTAGAAAAGTTTCGACAGTTCTGGGCTTAGCATGGTTAAGTCTTGCAATGCTACACTCCATTTTTGCTATGTTCAGTAATTTGACAACCCAAAATGATTCCATATCCATTCCAGAAGGAAACCAATTTTATATAATTATCTTCTTTGCAGCAGTAAATCCAGAAAACAATAATTTACACTGTATCATCTGTACGCCATTGTTAGAATTATCATTCAAGAGACATAAACATGGGTCATTGTTATATTCAGCTGCAAATACATGAGACAGCACTGAGTTTACATATATCCAGAATTGTATTATTACAGTACATTCCCAAAACATATGTAAAAATGTATCAGGAGCAGAAATATTGCATATATGACAATAGTGGGTGGTTTGAAGTTTCATTTCAAATCTTCTATAATGTGTAAGATATGCTCTATAGATGACCTTATAATGGATAAGCTGGTGTGATGTTCTACGAAGGTTGGAACAATTTAAGGTAGTAAGCTTCCTGTTCTATAATGTAGTAATGCAAAAGGGTTTAATTAGAAGCTTTTTATCAAATTATAATAAATCCCAGTGACACAGCCTTTGGAGGGCTTATGTGGTTGAATACAATCCACCATTGGATGAGTAGCTATTCAAGAACTTCAAGGAACCCCACAGGCTTTGAGTACAGAAGTACACAAAGTAGGTGGAGACTGGCAAAGCAAATGTAGTCTTTAGGTTCTGAAAAGACCATCACGACAAACGACAAATCGCAATACCCCTAGTAGACCGGGAAGTTGAGTGAAGTTCCAAAAAGTAATTTTTTTGAATTAATTTCTAGTTGATTATTAACTGCTTTGTTATCATCTGGTTTTTGTGCATGATCTTGTTTTGTTCTTCTGCTAAGCCATTTGGATTATTCCCCTGGATTCCTGATTTCTTGATGATCATTGTATTTGACTTTTGCCTGGCTCTCTGACTAGTCTCTAGATCTGTCCTCTGGTTTTGATAATACTGTGCCCATTGTCTTTAACCCTGAACAGTTTATCGTTAATGCGTTTGGGATTGTTGACTTCCTTATTAATAACCCTTCAGCAAATGGAGTTTCGCAACACCTCTGAATTTTGCCCATAAAAAAAATAAAAATTTATTAGACAAAAAAAAAAATAAATAAATAATTACACTGCTCCGTTCCAGACCCACCCACGATAAGTGATTTTCCGCGAAGTAGGGACGCTATACTTATTTTAGTAGTTATACATTATTTTAAGTCTTTATAAACCCTCCCCACACTCTTATACATAACCCTTTCCCATTCCCTTAAAAACTTTTCCCATATTGTACATGTACCTTTTAAAAAACCTCTACTTAAATGTTCATAAAAATGTTTTAAACTCTTAAACCTGTGTGGAGCATGAAAAGAAAGAAAACAGAAGATGCGACGGTTACTATGCCAATCAGCGACTGGAATACAGAGCAGTATTCTCTGGTTGGTCGCTTTCCATCAATCAACCAATCGTGTGTTGTGTACAATCTCACGTCAGCAGGTAGCATCTCAAGCGGGCGCAAGTACTACATTTCGTTTTTGCTGTTTATTCATCCGTCAAATAATTACGCTATTTACTGTAAATAGTAATTTTTTATTAAAACTTTTATAATTAACACTTTAATAACCAAACTTTTACAATAACACACTACTAGATCGACAGTGTCTATACATCTAGACAGCGTCTATAAATCTATACAGCTCATGAACAGTGTTCTCATGAACTGTGAAGATGGAGTCACATTACTGTTAAACAAACATTTCTGAATCTTTTGCTGATTCTCGGGAATCAATTGTGCGATGAATGATAGGTCTGAAACTCAGACAAAGATGAACAGCTTTCCTCAGAGACATGACAAGCTGCTCTTAATTAAGTGATCCAGGAAAAAGCCGTTAGCAAATTAAACAATAAAATAAATGAAGGGGGAAAAAAAAAAATAGACTGGCTTTTTACTTGGCTTCGATTTTTTTTTTTCTGCGGATTGCTCCTGGGAGTCCAGCATATGAGAAAAAAAACATGTTGGAAAGAAGAAAACAACTCTGTAAATAAATGACTGATCCCGAAAAGAACTTGCAGTTCAGATCGGTGGCATAGATGGAATTTAATTTCAGGGGGAAAGGATCTGGTTATGAGTTGGCTACGAGCAAGCTAGCAAGCATTATTTCTCAAAGATACGAGCCCAGAGTAATTAGAATAATAGTAATGACCCTTATTGCCACAACCAGCGACAAAAACATAAATAAAAAAATGCAGTGTTACAGTGACTTACTCTCTTCACATTTTACTACCTATTGATGCCATAACAGCATCTCCAACTAATTCAGTTGAGACCTAAAGAGGTAATTGTCATGGCTCTTATCCATCATCCCTGTCGATTGTTGAGTTGGACTGGCGTTGAGCTCTATAAGCAGTTCCAGCTGTTAGGCACATTCATATTAATGAGCCTGCTTTAATACATTTAATTGTTAATTGGTGATGTTGTCTGTAAACATATTCATTACGTATTTTATTTATGACGCAACATGTATGTTCTAAATGTAACAAGCTTTTTTACAACATAAAAAGCTGGCACTTTTGGGCCCTTAAGCAAGGCCCCAACTTTCTAAAACTTCACAAGATTATCACAGATTGGATTGGCCAGAATCCAATATTCAATAATTAACTTTGCATGTATTTTGTCCCTGCAATTATTTTAACTTTACAATCTGATTGGTAGCCGATTTGTGTCTTTTTTTATAGCTTGTTAGATGGTTGTGTAAGACCGGATTTTAAGTGTCTGTGTTTGATATTTATTGAGGGTGACCCCTTGTAAAGTATACACACCCGACTCTGCAGGTTACGATCCCTCACTCCGGTCACAACCTCCTCCTTGGATATATTTCTTTTTGAAATGTCCTGGATGTCCTCCGTCCAGCCTCAGCAGTTTGTACAAACTTTCCCCAGGAGACACGCTGTAGCACACTTGTCTACGATAGTTATGGTCTCCACCAACTGTTATTTAACATCTTTTTCATTCCACTTTTATTTCCCTGGGCTCTAGCTGTTGGGAATTGCAGATTCTTCATTTTCAGAGCTACTGCACCCAGATGAGCTCTTAGACAACGGGAGAATGGATAACAGATTTTTCTCTGGCGAGCGTTCTCAGCATCAGACTGAACTGCGAGTTTTGAGAAACTGTGTGAATTATAATGACAATAATTATTATACATTGCAGTTGTGCATGCGGTTTCAAATCTTGTCTCTGCCCGGGTATGTTTAGGAATTTGTGCTTTTATGTGTAGTCCTTTGTACAGGATGTAGCTTTCATGAGAATTGTGGCAAGACCCAGTTAACCATTGTCAAATCTTAAAAAGTTAATTCTACCACATTGCCTATACATGGGCCTATATCAAACCATATAGTGTCTAAAGTGAATAAAGAACATAAAGGAAAACAAACTTGTCTACTTTTTTATTTATTACAGTAATTACTCAGACAATAGACAGTTTAATTCTATTTCTAGGATGTGTCCCAGACCCCAATCCCAATACTGCCATACCATACGCTACCCAAGCACTAAAGTTTTTAGCTACAGTTTATAAAATTGATGTGACGTGACATTTGGTATATCCTGAAACCATTTTTATTATTCAGTTCAGTTCAATTCAATTTTATTTGTATAGCGCTTTTAACAATGGACATTGTCCCAAAGCAGCTTTACAGAAATAACAGAACGGCTTTACATTTATAGTCATTTTTATTTATTTATCACCACAATAACCGACCAGAGTGCTGTCCAATTTTCGGGTAGGATTTGTCAGTAGTGTTGATTACATTTTATATGACAGGACCTCTGCAATTCTGCTTATAGGTTTAATATTAATGCCGTCATTCTAATACAACATTGTTGCTAGTGTGCGAGCTTACGCGAGGGCTTGTGGAGGTGTTTCCTTTTTTTTTTTTCAGAAGGAGTCTCCAGTGTCAGTAATTTGTAACAGAAGCAAAGCTGCTAAAGTTTAACAGCATGATAATAGATCAACAGATCGACAGATCGATAGATATGCAATAATTGCTGTAAGGAATAAACCATGTCCAGGAATAACAGCATGTCCAGACATAAAAAGTGACAGGAAACTTTGTTAGGTGACTAAGTTTCCCATTACCCAATCATATGATAATTTTCCTATGAAAGGACTAAGTTAGATGCATAGAAAGAAAACAGACATCCTCCCAAATGGGACACAAAATGTATTCATTATTCATATTAGCATTACACTGTATAACCAATTATTCGCTCATGCATCATGAATGAACAATTTACTACAGTACTGCAATTTGGGACAATGCACTTGAGTCAAATGAAATAAAATTTAAGTGCAAGCCCTGATGCAGTGTATGACTGTCATAGAATAAGGATTTTTTTTTTCCCTCTCCAATTTGGCTCATCACTGCTTCTCAGTTACATTCCCAGACCAGCCACTAATTTTGTGTGCAGGGCTGTAGGAAGTAGGGCTTGTGGAAGTATAAGACATTAATTATATTTACTTTGGCAGCTGTATGAATGCGTGTCCTTGACTGTCACAGGAAGAGGAAAGGTTTGCGCAAGGTAGGGATTTGTTAAGGCCTTGAAGCTAAACTCGGTTTCCAGTAGAAACAATGAGAGTCAACTTCACTTCACTAGTTATTAGCCATATTGGGAATCACATACTACCATGCTGTCATATTGCAGACTATTAAAATAGCGCAAAGACAATAGACACAATAGCTTTTCTTTTCCAGTTATCATCAGTCACATTCATCAGTTATTTGTTCCAGAAATGACACTCTGGAGTATCACCTTCAAATTTTAGATCTTGGCTGCATCCCAAACAACGTGCTACTGTACAGTGGTTGGTGTGGTACAGTGGTTACATCATTGGCTCCCATGTGAGAGACCTGGGTTCGATTTCTGGTCTGGGCAGCCAGTCTGTGCTACACCAATAAGGGTCCTTGGGCAAGACTCCTAACACTATGTTGGCCTTCCTCTAATACCAATAACCTTGTAAGTCACTTTGGATAAGAGCGTCTGCCAAATGCCGTAAATGTAAATGTACAGCCTACACTATCCAAAATGACATGACTAACCGGATTCAGACTTAAAAAAATCTTACTAATATAATATAACTAATATTTATGTATTATATGTATTATCAATAATATTTATTCTAAAACATCATAAAGATCTCAGATACTATAGAGAACTGCTTTTTATTTCTAGATCTTGGCTGCGTCCTAATCCAATGAACTACATGCACTGACAGATATAAACTTATGTTCCACTGACCTGCTCACCTTTCTAGACGTTACCCAATCATAGGTCAGCATGCACAGTGATTTGGTTGTTTAGTAGAGTAATTATTGTCCATACTGGCTAAAGAAATACTAGAAACAGAAATCTGGAAGAAAGTGCGGCATCAAGTTATTGAAGACCACCCCCAAAAAATGGGTCTTAGTCCTGGTCTATAAGTCAGAGTCTGTGATTTGGAATTAGATGACTAGTTGATGGCTAGGATGTTTCAGCTTATTATATATTGAGGGCTGAAATCAGAAATTACAGGGACCCAATGGGCATCAAATGTTAGAAGCCAAAAGAAACAACTACATCCTCTTCTTTTTCATTGTAGTCTGTCTTTGACTTGAACTGTTTAGCCATTTACTCAGCCAAAAGTCCAATAAGCAAGTGCATTGTGTGTTCCTGTGGTGCAGTGGTTAGTAATAAATCCCAAAAACCACAAACATTGACTCGATGAGCAAATGAGAAGCAAACATTACCATACAGATTAAATTTAAGCATGTTGAAGGCCCAGTTGTAGACCCCGCACTGCCAAATCTCACATTTTTGACTGTTAGCAGTCATACCTCTTCCTATAGCTGATGAGCCAGTGTGTTATCCTGGTGTACATTTTGGAATATAGTGGCAGCATCAATGTTAATATGGCTGGGAATGCTGATTGGATTCCACCCCATTGCTTGTTGTCCCATTTGCAAGCTATAATCCTGCAACACTGTCATTGTCCCTGCCACCACAGTCCTCCAGCTACTTTATATATCTCAGGCAACTAGCATATCTCAAATTTATCTATACAGTATATGGGGGCGAGAATCTCTCAGTGTCTGGCGATTCGATTCCAACTTTTAGGATCACGATTCGGTTCATAATCGATTTTCGATTCAGGAACGATTTTTCTATTCAAATGGTTTATAAATTTTGTTTAAATTATGTGAAAATTGAAATTATGTAAACATAGTCTTCAGTCTACCATAGTGCATTACCCTATACCTGAAAATAAAATACAGACTTTAAAATCATAGTGCATTACTGTCTTTATATTTTGTATAATTTTGTCTAAATGGAGTCCGCTAGCAAGGGAGCAGGCTAACTAGCTAGCTGTACAGTGGCCAAGCGGACACGTAACGCGATATGCAGTACACCTGGGAGTAGGAGAAGTAAGAAATAAAACTTAAAACGCATTTTAAAATTAACGTTGGGGCATTTTGAATCGATTCAGAATTGCCAGGACTAGGAATCGTGATTCTTTAAAGAATAAATTTTTTTCAGCACCCCTAAGAGTATATCAGTGTCGTGAGTACTGTAACACAAACCACACTAAAAACTGGAAAACCGTATACTGGAAAACCAAATTTAGGTAAATTGAATTTTAACCATGATTAAAAAGATTTCAAAGTACTATGTTTTATTTTAGCACACACATGCAAAAAAAAAAATTAAGGATAATGAGTGAGGATTGATAGGAGCCTTGAAGCTTTAAACGTTTTGTAATTCTTCTGGACAAAAGGTTTATAATTGTGCTGGCAGTGACCGAAGGCAGAAACACACCCCGGGCAGGAAACTGCTTCATCACAGGACACCCCCAACACACACACACACACACTTACTGACATGTTTTCTGACAGTGTGAGGAAACTGAGGAATATGAAGAAAACTCACAAGAGTTTTCCTAGAGTTCAGGATTGAATTTAGGACCCTGGGGCTGTGAGGCAGTAATACAACCTGCCACTAACATTGCTTTTAAACATTTCAAAATGAACAGATAACGTTTTCTAAAAGGGGGCTCACTTCACTGAAATAGAATATGTGGTTGGTCAGAATTAGAACTAGAACATATTATGTATAACTTTGAAGTTTCTCTTCAAAACATTTACTTAAACTAAATTTAATTTAAACATGTTTTTAAGAACAAGACTGAATGATCCAGTTTGGTTTTTTTCTATAAGGAATATGGTCAAGTCACATCACATCTACATGATCCAATTACATATATACATTAAAATTGGGAAAGGATGCTAGCACTGATTGGAAAAAATAACTAAAGTATTAAAATAAGGTCATTAAAGCGTGTGTGGTTGAATACTGCAGCAACAATCCAATTCAATTCCATAGTGTTGTTAACAATGGACATCGTCCAAAAGCAGCTTTACATAAATATAGGTTCTCGATTATACATTTTAAAAATAGTATACATTTTTTTTAAAATATTGATTATATAAAAAGCCTCAAACAACCTCATATACACAAACCCACAAAAAAGCACAAAAATCTAACCCTAGCGTAACTTTAGCACAACATTTAAATTAAATTGAAGAGGTCTAAAAAGCAAGAGCCTGTGGCTCAATTGGACGAGCTCAGCCTAGCTTATAATTTGAACTCCAGGGCGTTGATCATGTTGCGTTGCCATGCATCACGTCCAAGGTTTAAGATTGCCGGCGGTTTAATATATATATTACACATGCTATCACATCATACTTCTGGTCACTTCGCCTGTGATTTTTAAACATAGTTTAGAGACCAGACAGACTCGTTGTCTGGTCCTCATGGTAAAAGACTGTGTAATGTGTGACCCCTACTGCTGATCAGTCATGTAGTGGAAATCCACAACGACATTAAGTCTTGTAATATGAAGTGTAAACTGTACAGCAATTGACCACTTTCAAAGTCCTGTAGTGCATCTTTGTGTACAGGAGCATGTGTACAGGGTGTCATTCTTGTTATCTGTTTACTCTGAACTTGTACTCACATTCAATTCTTGCCACATCTGATGGTCCATTAGACAATAATACATGAAAGGGAGTGTTATATCGTGAGATATTGGCACTGGTGTGCTGCGGTCGTAGATCAGTACACCAGTGCCAGTATCTCCCAATACAGCACGAACCTCAAATGTATTATATTGCGATTATACCACAGTTCTGTTAGTAGCGTTTATTGATAGATGTTAGGATAAAGAGGACGGAAAAACATGATCTTTTTGCTTAGCAACATTCCGCAAGGTAAAATAGTTCCATTCTATCAGACGGCCCACTAGCGTAAGTCAACATATTATTGGCCACCTCAAACCAAAACATCGGCAATGGCAATCTAAGCTAACCATAAATAACTCAAAGTGGTTTACTCACCCCAGTTCATGTTTTTCAGGGATTCTCAGAGCAAAGAAAGCTACAGGTAAGTTAACTTTTACACTGGGAAAATGTCCGTCGCGGAAAGAAACTAAGCTGTGTGTTCTATACAGTTTTGTACACACGTAATTACAACGTTGTTAGTGATATTTAAACACTGTTTTCTGATCTGATCTCTTTTTGCAAGAATAAAGTTTAAACGGCCCTTTGAGGTGGGAGCTGTTTCCTCAGAGCGATTGGCTGAGAGAGAGAGAGAATCTGCATTACGCACAAGTGGCCGATGTTAGCGACGCGGCATTAGCATTATAGTTATATCTAAGCAGCCCGCTGCTGAAACAGCCAAGGAGCATCATTAACTACCCAATAATTATTATACAGATAATAAACACAAAGAGTTTGTTTATGACTGCGGTGCTGATAGGGTTACGTGTGCATGTTGAGGAGTGATATATTGAAGAGCTTCTGTCTATTATCGTGTATTAACGACACTCATGGAACGTTTCTTGGCCAATCAGGTTGCAGGGTTGGGACTAACTGTGGTATGATTTACAGTATAAAAGCATTGAGAGCTGCTTTAAACGTTGTCATGAATTACATTTACGGCATTTGGCAGACACTCTTATCCAGAGCGACTTACAAGGTTATTGGTATTACAGGTAGGCCAACAT
>JAOVVF010000025.1:8837450-8848239 GCA_028565595.1 Duopalatinus emarginatus | reverse complement strand
ACACTAGGGGGCAGTGAACACACTTGCCCAGAGCGGGGGGCAGCCCCAAACCACAGCACCCAGGGAGCAGTTAGGGGCCTTGCTCTAGGGCACCTCAGTCATGTCTTGCCCTGGGTGGGGATTGAACCTGTGACCTTCTGGTCACAAGACCGGTTCCCTAACCACTAGGCCACGATGATACATGATAATGGCACTGGGACCAAAGCTCTCCAAATATCACTCCACCACATACATACGTAAAACTAGCAACACCGCAGCCATAAACAAACCAGCAACATCTGCCAAAATGAATTATAGCGAGTTCATAAACCCTAATTTATAAATGGATGTATTTGTGTTTATTATCTGTGTAATAATTAATAGGTAGTTAATGATGTTCCTCAACTGTTATAGTCTGATGTTTCAGCAGTGACCAGTCCATCACTGGGCAGACACACACACTTGCACTGATGGACAATTTTGTATTTTTAGTTCTCCTAGCTGTATGTGCTTGGACTGTGGGTGGAAACTGGAGCTCCCATTGACACCGTTCTTGATGTGAGGCATAATGTACCACACCACCATGCTGCCCCTCAATAGGTTTTTTAATATACTCAATTAATCAATACAGGAAATGATAAATAAAAAAATAATAAATCAGTGTACCATATACTACATAAAGATATTAGGACCAATTTTTCAGCTGAAAGCTCATGGAAGCTCATGTCCAACCACAATGGACATGAGCTTGGAAATTCCACATAGTCTACTCCATCTGAACAACTCAATGACAAAGTTTCTTCGGTTGGAGCATGCTCTCAGTATTATCAACAACCCAGTATGGATGAACACAATACTGACTAAAACTGTGAACGTTATTGTTGTTGTTTACACATGTGAACAGTTTAAACCTTTCTGCCTCAGATGTCTAGAGCATGGTGTGCTCTGGACATCTACAGCTATGTCAAGAATTTAACCCAGGAAGAAGAGAGAGGAAAAGTATATTAAAACAGTAAAGGAATGCAGACGCTATGAATAAAACCATAACGTTTACTATGCGTAACTGAATACCACAGGTGCCATGTTTTATTTAGCACCTATAAATGAGTTTAATGAAAGCAGTAAGCAGTATGTTTAAGATGATTCAATGGTAAAAGCTTCTGCGCCAACTTGATAGTTTGTATGTGTCGGCTCTGGAAACAGGATTTGGCTACATAAAAAACATCATCGGCTCCACCCCTGGAGAGTAGCTCCTTTTGTTTAGTATAATTTAACGTTTCGTTGAATTATCACCACACCAACAGCGGCTTTCACTCCTGGAAATTTCATCTCTGGCTCCATTTTTACAGCCGTTAGCCGCCAGTGTTTTTAAAGAGGAGTGGTTAATCAAAGCTAGGGTTTCTACCACCCAGAGAAAGACAGGGAAATCATTCAACCATAACACAACATGTGGAGGAGCCTCAGGCAAGTCCATCTGTGTAATTTACTGAGAAGCACCTATTTATCTCACGCCAAGGAGTTCGTTCTAAGTAGGGGAGTTACTTCGCACTGGACATGGAAAAGGGGAGCGAAATCAAATAAATATGGTAACTAGGGCTCAGATTAAAAAAAGGCAGCTGGGTCAGGAAGTACGGCGCACAATAATGCAGAATCTATTTCTATGAAGAAATAATAATAATCCCGTAAATTCTAAAGTAAATGAATGGAAACATGCCCATTGCTTTCATGTGATATTAGATTCAGGTTTCTAAGGATTCATCTCATCCAATAGAAAATTCCAGATACTCAATTCTTCACAACTAACGAACAAGGCAAACATGTTTCCATGGCATGTTGGTGCGGAACATTCAGTCGGTACAGTTCGGGAAATCCTGCCCACATGACCAAAGTGGCTCGCTCCTGGTTGGCCTTCCTATGCATGCCATCAAGCCCCTGCAACTGATCCAGAATGTAGCAGCTCGACTTGTCTTTACTTTCGTAAGTTCAACCGTGTCACACCCTTGCTTTCACGCCTCACTGGCTTCCTGTAGCAGCCCATATCAGATATAAAACCCTGGCTTGCAAAGCTAATAATGGTCCATGGTTCAAGTATGGCTTGACTTGACCCACCATCATCCAGGACATGGGGAGGCGAGCATCTAGACTTTTCTCCGTCGTAGACCAAAGTGGTAGAACGACCTACTCTTGAGTGCCTGTAGTGTCTGCAACTAAAGACACACTTCTTTTCTTACCTTAGCACCACCCTTGCATCTATTAAAGATCTTACCGTATATACAGCTGGTTTTTTTTTTCCTCCACAGGCTTTGCTTAGTTTAGGAGAACTTCGATTAAATGCCGTAAATGTAAATGTAAATGTAAATGCTTTTGGCTTCATATGTAATGACCACCCTAATCATACCAAAATTCCTTGACCATCTCATCTCCTCCTCTATCGGGATGGTATGATGATCTCTCTACAACACCACAAAGTTATATGTGTGAAAAAATAATGTGCATCTGGTTCGTTTCAGTAGATTTTGTATGTAATGTCCGTTACCGTGGGATCCGACATCTGTTCGCTCTATTCCCTTGTATAAACCCCACACGCCCTGTCTGAAGTCTGTTTCAACTCAAGTAGAGCTGTTAAAAGCCTTCGCATGTCATTCTTGCATGAAATCATTCATGTGCTTAATTTCTCTTGGTGGATTCCATACCAGGAGACAAAGACACAGACATGGAGGCCTTTATCGGAGGCCTGATTTAGTTATCTAGTGTCAATCCGATGTCTCCAGTCAGGAGTCTAGGAGTCAGTCGCCTTAATAATGCAACAGTTAACAGTTCCTGAAAGGTTTCTAGTCTTTACGCTTGGAAAAAAAACCACCCTGAAGTACATTTAATATGTTTATGTAAAATATTTGCAATGTCTTTAGTGATTCTGGTGCTATATTTCTGTTATTCCTGTATAAACGTCACACTCAGACTTAAGGTCCTATTTTACGGCATTTGGCAGACGCTCTTACCCAGAGCGACTTACAAGGTTATTAGTATTACAGGTAGGCCAACATAGTGTTAGGAGCCTTATTGGTGTAGCACAGACCGGGAATCGAACCCAGGTCTCTCACATGGGAGCCCAGTGATGTTACCACTGTACCACACCAACACCAATTTACCAGTCTGTTACTAAATTTGGGTTTAAACATTTGTGTAAGCCAAACTAAAAAGTTTCAGGAACACCGATTTTCTTCATTTTTTAGGTGTGTGTGTAGATGGATGCCAATAACTCGATATGTGCACGGCGTAGCCGATTTGCGTTTGTTGATGCCCACAAAACTCCATAAAACTTCTCATAGCTGAATTAACGTAATCAACAAAATAAGAGTCAATTAAAAAGACAAGAATCAAAGGCCAGATTACAAAAAAAGTAAGGAGGTGAAATGAAAATGAAATGATCTGACAAACTTATATATATATGGTGACTGCCAGCCAGAATGTACTGATGTGACCTCCCCGACGAAGCACTGGGAAGGCTGGAAGGCATGCACTACATTAGGGAGTATATGGTGTGTTGCAGCTTGAGACATACCAGATCGGTCACTTATCATTCACATAGTGATGGCTGAAATGAAGTGTAGCTCAGCATTAAAGAGAAGCCGCCATGGCAAACTGATTTACACACCGTCTAAACCATTACAGCATGTCTCCCTTTGAATGGCTGGTCTTATTTGTCTTATATATATATATATATATATATTTACTTAATGCATAAACGATCAGATGTTAATGTTAGCTCCTAAAACCAACTCAGCATTCTCTGGTGACACCATAATAATAGGAGATCCATTGTAGAAGTGGTGACAAAATGACAAAAGACAAATGGTGGCCTCTAAGATCCAAAATGCAATGCAGTTATACAACATGTGTGCACTGAGTTATAGCAGGGACTTACTTTGGCTTTAGAACTTTGGAGTGCTGAAGTACTTAAGCACAGTGTACAGATGTGGAAGTGAGCAAACGGGAGAATAAAGCACTAAAGCTGTGTTGCATCCATTTTTTTAGGTAGAGACGAAGCAAGGACAATCACACTGGATTACTCGATTATCAACAGGCAATTAAACAGAATTGTGAGTAATCTTTATACACAAGCAAGGATGAAGATGTGTACATCTTGTATAGAAAGTAACACTGGACTAAACACAGAGGCTGCGTCCGAAATGAGGCTGCATACTCACATACTAGGTAGTATGCGAATCTAGTATGCAACAAAATGTAACGTCTCCGAATAACTAGTGCTTATCAGCTATCATGCAAAATGTTCCCAGATGTCGTACTCAGTCTAGGTCAGAAATTTGCTACTATGCTCCCGCACTATCCGAGCCTGACATATCCCATAATTCACTGCGAGCGAACTGCAAGCTCATTTTATCTGTAAACGAGATGATTAGCTGTGTAGGCTAAGCTGAGGTAACATTTTTCATTGGAACTTTAAGTAATTTTTTGGTGTGACGTCTTGAGTCAAAGGCGGATCAAGTGTGTCCGAGGTGGTGTGCACACTACAAGTGTATACTAGTTGAGTGGTTGAACAGTACGTACTCGCTCCAAGTATTCAAGTATGCCATTTCGGACACAGCCAAAGTCTTAGTGAATAGAGATCGAGATGTAGGCAGAAGAGTACACTATTCACTATTTACTATTACATCGTTCCTATGTTAATAGCACATATGACCACTGTATTTGCATATGAAACCGATCACCGGTTCCACTGTTATAAAACGGTACCGGTTTCTTGCTGCATATAAGGTTGTGGATACGTGCAACCAGCTAAGGCCGAAGAAGTCACTTGGATGAGTGATGAAACGTTTCTCCCACTAAAACATGTGTCCAAATGAACTGATTCAACTTCTTGAGAATTTTGTTAAGATGCTTATCCTTCCAATATTTATTCGGTGAGCCAGTACATGGTGCCTGGTTCTGTTTTATTTTAAACCTCACTGTGATAAGGTGAGATTGTAACAGACCACCGCGGAGATCTCCATTAAATAAAAATCCATTTAATTTCCCACCTGTAACATCCACACTTCATACATACAGATGATTCATACACACTTTCTGTCTCTCATATTCGAACACAGCTCATTCATACAGAGAAAAGTGATGGTGTCATGAAGCAGACAACTTTCATTTGTCTTCTTTTCTTCCTCTAATCTCTGCTTTCTCTCATTCTCACTTACTCGTCTCTGTCTTTCTTGCTCTCCATTTCTGTCACTTAGGGATGAAAAATGGCAACCGAACGGATGCTTAGTCAGTCTGTCCAACTTAAACAGCTTCAATGCCAAATCTATTCCATCCATCATCCTGCATCCATATTGTAGTGTGTGTGTGTGTTTGTGTGTGTTGGCAGGAAGGTGTAGACAGAAGTACTAAGATGATTTGGCATTGATAAACCACTATATCATATACTATACCTCCCTATTTATTCCCCACAAATCTGGTTCTTCCTATCTCTTCCTGTCATTCTCATATACCTCATGTTTTCTGTTTCAGTCTTAATTTCCCTTTTTATCCATTTTCTTGTGTTGTGCTTTTTCAGTTTAGACATTTTAACCCTACATGCATACTGCACAAGTCATGGGACATTGGTTGGTTCAGCTGACAGGAAGGTTATGGTAACTCATATAATCAAGCAGAAAACCATGTCAGGAAGCACAGCATGTTGAGGTGGATGAGGTGGATACGCTACACCAGCAGAAGAACGCATTAGATACCACATTTATCGAAAGGAATTTAAGGCTTCCATAAGTACAGGCTGTGGTTAGTTGAAGAGATCAGGCAATATTTGTACAATGTTTAGTTTCAGTAAACTTCTGCTTAATATCGTCTCCGATTCCTGCCCTGGATTGAGAAGGTCTACTGAGCTTGTAGCAAATCAGCCTCAAGCTTTGATGTGTTGTGCATTCTGAGATGTAGCAGGTTCTATTCCCACCCAACACCACACCCCCACCCAAAAAAAAAAAAAACACTCTCATTCTCTACATTTAGCTAGCTACAATATACACCATAACACCATAATGGACAGGTTTAGAAACCATGAATTAGATTAAAGAGTTTAATAAATTCTCTGGCTACTTGCACTTTCCATTCATAATCGCTTGTGTCACCCAGATGAGGATGGGTTCCCTTATGAGTCTGGTTCCTCTCAAGGTTTCTTCCTCTTGTCATTTAAGGAAGTTTTTCCTTGCCACTGTTGCCACCGGCTTACTTATCAAAGATAAAATTTCTATAAATGCATAAACTGTTCTGTTATTTCTGTAAAGCTGCTTTGGGACAATGTCCATTGTTAAAAGCCCTATAGAAATAAAATTGAATTGAACCGAAATTGAATCCTGCTAGTTAGTTCAATAATATCAGGTGTCAGTTTGCTTGTTTAAATGTTGTATTATCTGACAATAATGTGGTGATTGGCTTTCTAACTCATCAGGAATGCTGACAAATTTGGAATATTTCTGCTACACTGTAGAAATTAGTAGAAGAACCTTGAAGAACTTTATGTACTACTCCAAGAACCTATGGACTTATAGACCTCCAAGAACTCAAATGTTCCTCAATGCTCACAGAGGTGCCTGGAAGAACTTTTGGGATTCCTTAGTATAAAATGTGGTTCCTCAAAGGGTTCTTAGAGGAAATTAAGTTATAATAGTTAGAAATAAAGTTTCTAGCGGATCCTAATTTGGATATAACTGAGAAGGTTTCTCAAAGCACCTTAAAAGTTTCCTCCACAGTTACCAAGGAACCTTCTAAACTTCCTCAACGATCTTCTCCTTTTAACAGTGTAGTTTGATATACTTGTTTTACACAGTAATAGGATTCACTTCTAACAACTTCTAATATTTTACACATGTACAGTGTTGACTTTGACCCCTATAGCTTTCCTTATTTACAGCCGTATAGCAGCAAACTGGCCTTCAAGTCCAAAACTATCAACCCTGTAAAGCTTAATGCCATTTTAGTGCACATAAAGTCCACAGTAGTTCACTTTGGAAAACAATGTCTCCAAACACGGCTCCGTATTTAACAAATACTAGGCTTTTAAGGACCATAAAACACACATGTGGAGCAGCAGTCTGTGCTCAGGGTTGTGATCTTTGACCTTTGATCATGGTCATGACATTTAGCCTGACAGCTCATCATGCACAGTTATGCCAATTCCTGTTTTCCACTGCTCTAGTGGGAGCCATTTTACTTACAAATTTCATCACAGAAATGTGGATCCGGCAATTTAAATACTACTTATGTTTTTCTTTACACACACACACACACACACACACATGCGCACACACACATATACTAGGACTGCTAAAATGCTTAATGTAGGTAGACGTTTATATTCTCGTGTAACTCACTGAAAGTGCACAATATGTTACTAACATAAGCTTGAGACCTGAGTCATCACTTTCCATAGGCTATAGTTCTACATAAATTGGACCTAAACTTCATTGTCACACAAGATCGACAACAGATCAAACAAATTAAAGAAAAAGATTGTTTGAGGGAAATGGTTCAATATTACATATTTGTAAGTGGTAAAAGTAATGTTGTCAATCAATGGGATGACAATGAGGTGTGAGTTTTATTTAAAGAACAGGGATGTAGCAAAGTCTGATCTCACAACACGTGTTTGTGGAAGTGTATCATGACACAAAGGTGATTTCTGAAATATAGATAGTGTGATAACCTGGAATGGGTCGCAACGCTCGGAGCACAGAAGGTTCATTTGGTACAGTGGTAACATCATTGGCTCCCATGTGAGAGACCTGGGTTCGATTTCTGGTCTGGGCAGCCAGTCTGTGCTACACCAATAAGGGTCCTTGGGCAAGACTCCTAACACTATGTTGGCCTACCTATAATACCAGTAACCTTGTAAGTCGCTTTGGATAAGAGCGTCTGCCAAATGCCGTAAATGTAAATGTAAATGCACAGAAAAAACAGGAAGACCAAGACACAATCGCCACCCATTCCAGGTTATCACAGACCACCTCAACTTGGAATACATTAAATGTGCCCGCCGACTCAATGCTCGTCAGGTCTGGTGGTCTCTCTTTTTTTCCCAATTTGAGTTTACCATCTCTTACCACCCGGGACGCACTAATGGCAAAGCCGACACCTTATCTCAGGCCCATGCCCCATTCCCCTCCAGAGAACGCTGGCCTAGGGAAACCCATTTTACCATCACTAGTATTCCTTGTCGGTGCTGGGTCTTGCCGTAGTCCTGACAGATAGTTTTAGGTCCAATTCATGGAGGAAAATACTAAAGGGTTCACAGAATTTTAAGCACTACTGTATATATATATATAATACACACATATATATATAAAATTAATTAAAATTTATGATTTTATTTTTATTTTTTTTTAATTTATGCTTCATGTAAATTACATTTAAAGGCAAAAATTTTTTTTTTAAAAAATCTACTTAATTTATGTAGTTGATATGTTTCTAGTATTAAATAACCATTGACTGTATGTATAATCATGTAGTGGGTAGTGTTGCAGCCTCCCACTATGGCGGTCATTTAACTACTTTTGTGGTAATAATAGGAAAATGTGTGTAAATCAGTGGTCCAGTTTCTGACGGGGGTGCTTTTCCAGTGCACAAATAACAATTTAAAACTTCTTCGTAATTTTTGAGACTAAGAAGCCTTTTAGGGAAACACTTGCAAAATTGGTTACGGCACTCTTTAAGTTGTTTGTAAATTGCTAAGATTTGCTAAGGAATTTTGTTGTTGTGTATGTTGGTAAAACGCCATACTCACTCAAGCATTAATGCTGCCAGCAGTGATTCAGCCTTACTCATTGTGGAGGTAATTGTTATACAAGCTTATTGTTGCTGTATTAGTACGATGGCAAAGCAGTTGTAGCGCATATATAATTATAGTGCATATATAATACTTTTCCAATGGCCAGAAGAGGCCACAACTCACTTGACCACCCCACAAAGTCTAGGGAGCATGTCTGAGGATGCTACATAACATATCAGCACAAAATTAGTTCAACCAGGTAAAATAATCAACAAATTAGCAAGTTTATAGCTAGCTTGCAATTCCACAACTAGTTTCACATTCCACATTAGTTTAGCAAGTAAACATTTTGCCATTAGACTCTTGTTGATTCATGTAATTCCACTAGTAATAAAACACGATCTCTGCTACAACCAGCATCCAAAGAGTAACAGTAGTACGATGTCATCACGTTATTGCATCATAGAACTGTCATCAGAGAATTATATGCAGGTTTACACAAAACAATGGTGCAAATTACATTGAAAGCTGAGTACTGTTTGTTAAACTGTAACTTTGGAAGCAAACCTAATATCCAGCAGTAAGCTGTTCAACAGCCTCGGGGCAACATCTGCAAATGCACGGTCATCCTGGTGGACCTGCCAAAAAGCAGCTGACCTGAAGATCTCAGAGACCAGGAGAACAAGTCAGTGATCAGTGTTGTAGGGAAGTCTAGGAAGGGCTCAACAAACAGATGTGGTACTTTTTTGTGGTATGGGGACGCATGTAGCAGCTGCAGTCTGTTCTACATAGAACCATGATGAAGAACACTTATTACCAGCTATACCAGGTATTATGGTAGTCCAAATTACATACGATTTCTAATTCAAAGCAGTTCTTTAAGTTGAAGTTGAAAGACTTTGTTCTTGACAGCAGAGTTATTATTACTTTAATAATAATAAAATCAAATTGAAGCATTATTATTATTATTATTATTATTATTATTATTACTTCAATTTTATTTTATTTCCTAGCATTAAAAATCTCAGTACAGTATACAATATGGTACTCCTACAGTGGACTGTAGAACTTGAGTTTGGCTTCACCTTCCTGTATTCACCTGGACTTGCCTCTGATTAATTGGCACTTGTACAGGGATTTGTCTCAGTCTCGGGAATTGGTCTTCATAAACATGGTCTCGGTCCCGACCAAGAGTTTATGCATCTTTTCTTTTTGCATGCACAAGGTTTGACAAGAAGTAATTTCTTCTTCTAGAAAACATTGAAAGTTCAGTGCACAAATGAAGCCAACTTGTCAAAGTTAAGGCCTGGCCTCAAGAAGGATTTGTTTTTCTGTCTCGAGCTTGACGTTCATTTGGACTCGATCTTGGTTAGTCTTAGTCTTATGCTTGCCTTGGACTTGTCAACAGCAGTCTTGACTATAGTAGAGCACTTGGTCACTGAAAATTGTTTTTAAATATACTGTAAGTAAATATAACTGGAGTTGACTAGTGCAGCTTCCATCATTTGGGTTTTGTGAGTAATTCAATTGAAACTCATAAAATAAGATAGCTCACAATCATACACAATACACAATGTCCAGTAAAATTACATAAATTGTTTGTGAGCACTGACAGGCCAACAGGAAAACAGAATTATCGTGTCTTTATTCTCTGATACAGGGCTCACATGGTTTACCATCTGTTATCTGTCTAACATGTTTAATCACAATTCACAAAATCGTATAAAAAATTGATAGCACAAGTCTAGCTTTATTTGAACAATATGACACACAACTAATTTTATGGCTGCACTGATAAGCAGAAAGGCAACACAAGGCCTAAAGACTGACACAGGTTTGTTCAATAAACTCTACTTTCTTAGTTTACCTAGCAAGCTTACTTAGTAGGGCTTTGGAACTTAACGCGATAATAACGCATTAACGCGATCTCAAATTATCGCGATTAATAAAAAAAAATAGTGCCGTTAACGCAAATTCAAATTTGGCCCTGCGATTCACCCGTAGTTCATGTTGAGGCTTGTCGTGCGCTGCTTCAGTAAG
>JAOVVF010000025.1:8803049-8814635 GCA_028565595.1 Duopalatinus emarginatus | reverse complement strand
ACTTTTACTGGAGTAATATTTTACCTTGGGTATCTGTACTTTTACTCAACTACATGATTTGGCTACTTCATCCACCACTGATGGATGAAGAGTACACGGTTCACTACTTTTATAAGTCATTGTGGATAAAGCTAGCTGCTAAATCGAGACGTATTGCTATGTTACACATTAGTGCACATTGTCGCGGTTTGTTTCCATGGTAGCGTGGCCGAGCGGTCTAAGGCGCTGGATTAAGGCTCCAGTCTCTTCGGGGGCGTGGGTTCAAATCCCACCGCTGCCAATAACTGTTTTTAAAATATATAATTATAACAACGTACACATCAGTTACTCAAATCAGTCTTACCATAAATAAATACACACACATATATAAACCCTTTCTGTTTAGTTCCAGTCCTCACAAACACTGAATGTACTCATTTTTAAGACTTTTAAAACAGTATATGTAACTATATAACAGGGCGAAGGAAAAAGATATAAAAATTACTACACCATACAATATATATATATATATATATACTGTAAGTTGTTTTAATTGTAGAAAGGTGTATTAGCTATAATTGTCTCCGACAGAGGGCGCTGTTGTAGAAGAATGACCAGCCTGTTTAGTTTGGTTTACTCTATAATAAATTAATATATTGATTAAAATATAATAAATGTTTTTTTTATTTGTTGTTATAAATAGATTAATGTACACAATATGTTTTTTAAAGGGTTTAAGGTAGAAAAGAAAGGTTGATTTTAAACACAAAGCTGAAACACTACAAATAATAGTTTTTAAAAATATGTATTATTTGAAGAAACAATTAAAACGCACCTGGTAAAACTTAAAAATATATAAATATAGTTTTATACAATTTTAAGGTATAAAAAAAAACAGTTTTTTTACAACATCCGTGTTGTATGTTTTACTTCCTGTGTCAGTGTTACACATCCGGTTCATACATGTTCAACGCCGAAATCAAAATATTTCCCTAGTCTGGGGTCGGAGCTCACCTCGAGTCCCTGGATATCTTTTTTAAAACATTTTTTTTTTAATTTTCATTTTTAAAAGCAGCCCTGATGGCTGGTCTACCTCCGGGTGACCCTCAGCTGGTCTCCATGATAGTAAACCATTTAAAAACACAGGGACTGTTTGACCAGTTCAGGAGAGAGTGTCTGGCGGATGTCGATACAAAGGTACAGGGGAATGTCTGGGCTATGCTAAGCTAACCGGCTAATGACATTATATACTAGCAGGTTATGATAGGTTTGTAAATGTGGCTGCTTTAGTGAATTAGTATACAGAATACAGATGTATGTACAGTAACAAGTGTGTATGGTGTGTATTATTATTATTATAAATCAGTTATCTATCTTATAAATGTGTCTGATATTTTTCTAAGCTATATTCAAGTCATAAATTAATATGATGAGATATTTGAGTTCATTTTTGTTTGGGTTTTAGAAGCACAATTAAATAAATGCAACCACAGACAGTAATATGTGTTGAGATTAATAGCAAGACATTAAATGTCCATCATCATCATCATCATCATCATCATCATCATCATTCATGGGCAGTTGTGGCCTAGTGGTTAGGAAACCGTTCTCGTGACCAGATCCCACCCAGGGCAAGACACGACTGTGGTGCCCTTAAGCAAGGCACCTAGCTGCTCCCCAGGTGCCATGGTTTGGGGCTGCCCCCTGCTCCACACAAGTGTGTTCACTGCCCCCTAGTGTTCACTGCACGGATGGGTTAAATGCGGAGGTGTGCAAACACAATAAGGCAAAATTCAGTGTATTCATTGATAAAGCAGTAAACATCTCCAGAGGGTTTGTATATCTGTTGTTCCATGGAACCCCCTGATCTCTGACAGGTGAATCTTGCGTCCCTCCTTTCTGACGAGTTACACCTGTTTATGCATTCATTCTGATAAGTTTGGTCTCTTCCAACAGGACATTGCACGTCTAGAGAAACATTTTACATTTACATTTACATTTACAGCATTTGGCACACGCTCTTATCCAGAGCGACTTACAAGGTTACTGATATTACAGGAAGGCCAACGTAGTGTTAGGAGTCTTGCCCAAGGACCCTTATTGGTGTAGCACAGACTGGCTGCCTAGATCAGGAATCGAACCCAGGTCTCTCACATGGGAGCCAATGATGTTACCACACCAACCGCATTGGGTTTAGACTAACTCGAGTTCAGGGTTTGACATTCCCACCTAAGTCACCAAATTACAGAATTGTCGACCATTCTGCAGGAATTATGGTTTTATCAAGTACTTACCTCGTGTACCAGTTGTTCTATACAAGACAATGTAGACGGCAACGTTTGACAGATGCACACCTCAAAGTAGGATAGGCAGACAGGTTAGATCTGACATGTAGGTTGCAGTAACTAAAATAGGCACGCGTTACAACCGTGATGAGCAGAAAAGCATCTGAGAACACGTAGCATGTCGAAACGTTATGGCAGACGGAATACAACAACTGAAAACCGCATCAGGTTCTATAAATGTTAGGCAGCAAATCACTGTTCACACTGTTGTGCACTGTTGGGCATCGGGAATATTCTGGAATACTTAAAGCACCACCGACCATGTCATATCATCTTCAAATCATGGAGATCAACTTCTTTCCCCATTCCGGTGTTTGATGAACATTTCCTGCAACTCTTGTGTTGATTTTATACACTGCACTGCTGCCACATAAATGTCTAACTGGATAATTGCACAAATGTTTTCAGGTGTACACTTGTTCCTAAGAAGATTTTAAGTATTGTGCATCTGTTTCAGCCTGCGTACCTGCACCTGAGACAGAGAGTGGACAACTTTGTGTCTAATCACCTCTCCAACCACACATGGAGTCCTCAACTCAACAAGAACCAGCTGAGGAACAGCATCAGACAACTCGTCCTGCAGTACGTATCATCCAGCGTGTTGCGCTGGGTGGTGGGGGATCACGGGGGGGAATTCAGGAATTTTGGTCATTTAACCAAAAATGATTGTAGAAGATCATAAGCCTCATTGCTAAGACAACAAGTCTGTAAACGCAAGAGAGTGATAATCGAGTCCAGCTTGCTTGGCCCATTGTTCCTGTTTGTCTCAGGTCCGGGTTGCTGGAGCAAGGAGTAGATCGGATTGTAGCTCAGGTCGTCGACCCTAAAGTTCAGCACACCTTTCGGCCGCAGGTGGAGCGCGTTGTCCGTCAGTTCCTGTCACCTGGCAACCACACAGAGGAGGAGGAGCCTCCCTACGCCCTCACACAGGCAGTGGAAAACCAGGAAGCTCAGCTGCTATCTCCAGGTAACAGAGCTGACTCAGTTTTGCAAATGATTCATTTATTTATTGTCATCTTATTTTCTTGCACATTCTCTGTCTTTCTTGCTGTTTCTGACACATGTACATGATCTGCTACATGACTGCAGATTAGTATTTGCACCCTTGGTGGTGATCCATTTTCTACATAGACGGCATGTAACACTGTTAACATCTAATGGTTAAATATAGCCAATCTGGCGCAGTGACACCCTTCTTCTGTACAAGCTCATCCATGTTTATCCATTTTCCCCTGGGAGAAGGCCACATGAGGCGGAGTTGTTCATTTGCATGTACCCAGCATTCTTTGCCAGCCTACATCTCTACATTTTAATCTTTTTTAAGTCACGTTTTTAAAAAGTAAATTTGTAGCTTGGTAATTAGCGATTTTATATTTATGATGCGATCTATAATTTGATCCTGACGTATTTGTTACGTTAGAGGAAATGTTTACTTTAACATGGTATAGGATGCTTGTACAAAGTCAACGGTTAAATAAAGGTATATAATGAAAATAATAAAATGAGTAATGCAATTAACATTGTCACTAGTTTAAATTATCCCGATATTTGATTTATATCATTTATCATCACAAGGCTACTCCCAGTCTATCGTTCCTAACATGTGTGTTCGCTCTCTCCGCTTCATCAGCTCCAGTCCCAGATTCTGCCCCACCCCAGAGCCACGATCCCTCTGTTACAAAGACTTTGGATGGAGGAGAGGAAGACATGAACCTGGTGGAGGAGGATGAAAAGGTGGCGGAAAGGACAAAAGAGGAGGAAGGTGGGGAGGAAGAGAAGCTCGGAGGGAATGAAGAAGAGACGAGCAAAGAACGAGAGAAGGAGGAGGAAAGAGGGAACGAAGCGATGGAGGTGGATCAGCAGACGGAGGAGCCGGAGGAGATCAAGAAAGAGAAGGAGGAGGAGGAAGAGCACGAGGGGGAAATTGAAAAGAAAGGGGGAGAGGAAAAAGAGAAGAAAGGAGAGGAGGCGAAAAGATCAGGGAAGAACAAGGAGGAGAGCAGCAGCGACAAACTGAACATTCGCCAGAAAGCAAGAGAAAGATTAAAAGAAGGTAAAGCCATGACTGACAGTGATGGTAGCTATTTTACCACCTAATCAATCAGGCCCCAAGTTGCAGAACAGGCAAAAACAACCTAGAGGACGAAGTACCTGTGTGAAGTTTTGCTCATGATTGAATGTAATCATTACTCAGCGGATTACTCTGTATTTCAATGTTGCAGTATAATGGAATACCTCTCTGAATACAGTTCTCAGTCAAACACTCCACTTTTACTTTCACGAGACCAATATGAAAAATTTCATATCCACGGTGTTGTTTTCCAGTCTTGTGTGGTCACTTATCTGTGCGTGTGTGCATGTGTGTTGTGGCAGAATACTCTTTGGAGGATTCAGATCTGGAGGGCTTGAGCGACATCACAGTGAGTTCAGTCCACACCAGCGACCTGTCGTCTTTTGACGATGACAGCGAGGACGAGGAGCCTCTTTCTGAATCCACAGAGGAAGGAGAGATCACCTCAGAAGGTAAGCCCTTAAGACAGACTTCACATTGAGGGAGTTTGGAGAGCAGAATAGGCCGTGCTTTCAGGGTGGGATGGAGGGGTGGCATACTCCCCAGTCTCCCTTGTCAATCATAGCAATGTTAGCCTCTGTGAAGTTGTTGGGAGTGCTTACACCTCCTCCTGACCTTACCTAAGCAAGCAACCTGAAAAGAATCAGTAACTAGCTGCACATGACTCCCGTGATAGCCTTTGCCCTACTATGTTGGGTCAGAATTGGTCATCATGGGAAAAGGTTAAAAAAAAAAAAAAAAAAGAAGAAGAAGAAATTAGCTTGATATGTTTCAAGTAAATGTTCAACATAACCATAAATTCTCGCTATGTCCACTTGTTACGTTTTAGATTTTTAATTTGTCACAATAATGAATTTTGGAATAGGAGAACACGTCTCTTCTTTCTTAATCAATCACGTTACTTTATGTTGTCTAAATGATTCTCAATTCTGTCTCTAGACGAAAAGGTTCACAAGAAAGCTACCGGAGACGAATCTGATGACAACAAGGAGAAAAAACCTCGCGGTTCCCGCCAAGGCTACATTCACAAGCCTTTCCTCTACTCTCGTTACTATAGCGACTCTGACGATGAGGTTACAGTGGAGCAGCGACGTCGTTCTGCTGTAAGTGCACGAGCCACAATCTCGAATCAGTGTTTAAGCTCCAGTCCAACAAAACAATAAAAATGTGAATAAGTGTAGCTAATAACGTGTGGTTCTTAGCGTGTTAAACCGAAAGCTATACACTTGTTGCAAAGGTCTTGTACGCAAAAGGTGATGGGTTTAATGTTGTCAGTATAACCTGTGATTCGATTTTGGTTTTGCAGGCGAAGGACAAAGAGGACAGGCTGCTGAAGCGGCAACAGAACCGGGAGCGCCTTGAGGAAAAGAGGAGGCAGAAGGCAGCGCAGGCAGAGCTGCAAGGTGCGATGTTAGTGCCATTCTCATTAACATCGTACTCATCCTGTACCTGGCTGTAACTCGTTTGCTGTTTGTTTCTTTATGCGTAATCTTTTTAGCAGAAAAGGAAAAGCAGAACATTCAGAGGCCTCAAGCAAAGGAGGCAAGGAAAGAGAAGAAAGTTCTGGAAAAGAAAGTGGCACTCAGCAGAAAGAGGAAGAGAGACTTACGGTGTGTGTGTGTGTGTTTGTTTGTTTGTGTGTGTTCATATGTGTGTGTCCACCTCTTTATTACTGTCCTGTTTTTGGATTGCAGGAAAGAGGATGACTCAGGTGGCAAGAAGAAGAGTGACGGAGATCCTGAATCTGTTAAGAAAGATGTGAGTCTTTTGTCCTCCGTTTTGTCTGACTCTCTTTCTCTCTCTTTAATTCAAACACTTTTATTCCTTCAGCTTTCCCTGAAACATAGTCCTAGTTTCTTATTTGTTTGTATTAGTCAGGGTAGGTTAAGAAAATAATTAGGTAACACAGGTGTTTAAAATAAGGCTTGAAATAAAAGATATATATTTACAATAAAATAAATGAATACAATAAAGATACTGAAATACATTCACAGTATACATGCCTTTTAATTTATTATATTATAGATGTTCATATAATGAGTCACGACCATGTCCGTTATCTCTATCAATGTTTAAAGATGTGAGCTTCATTAAAGTGACAGGACACAGGGTTTGCGTGTTATTATAAACAGGCAACAGTTTGTCTATGTAGGTGGTTATAGTTCAGACCCTTTCTTTTTGTGGCATGGTGTCCCTCAGGGTTCAGTTCTTGGTCCACTGCTTTTTATACTGTACTTCCATCATCAAGCGACATGGATTACAATTTCATTGTTATGTGGATGACGTGCAGGTTTATATTTGCACAAAGCCTTCACAGAACTCCCCACTTACCTTAATTAATTGTTTGGCTGATGTTAGGATTTGGCTGCAGGAGAACTTCCTGAGCCTAAACATTAATAAATCTGAGGCCAGGCTAACTGATAACATTGGGATCTGGTGACTTTGGTGTGAATGGTGAAACCGCACACTGAGATAAGTGTTCCTTTTAACTATAATTTGTCATCTTTAGATGTGTGAGGTAGCACCTTGTCCTGTTGAAAGAGGTCAAACCCATTAGAATGAATGGAAGGACATGAACAAGTGTAACTAATCAGAAAGGAGGCACACACAGTGTTCACCTGTCAGAGACGTTTGTAGATGTGCCAGGGCCCCCATGGAATTCCAGCTAAACAAACCCTATACCATTATGGAGCCACAACCCGCCAATGTATTTTGCATAGGCTGGTGTTTAGGCAGTTTTTCTGCCACATCGGTGTATACATCTTCAGCACAGCATGTAACGGTTTTGTTAGAAGCTACTTGAAAAAGTTAGATCTTGTGGCTAAGTACCTGCAGCCATTGCAAAATCTGTGCCACAAGACTAATATTAACCTAGCAGTCGGTTTCTAATCTCTCTACATATGCAGATTTTTGTTAAAGTGACAGTCCCTAATGTAGCATTGTCCATGTAGGATGCTGCAAAGTCCAAGGCAATCCCTCAGAAGCCTGTTAAGAAGCTGTCTGAGGAGGAGCAGCGGAGGAGGAAGAGCATTTCCGAGGACTCGAGTGAGCCACGCAAAATCCTCGACAAAAATCGTACACACTCCTTTATTCTGGACCTGGAGCTGGGAACCGAGGAGGCGCTTCGACAGAGAGGCGGTGGGAGAAATGACCGGCATGCTCGCAAAGAGAAAGAGCGAAAAGAGAACGAGAAAGAGCGTGGTGTGTCGGACGAAAGAGCAAGGTACAAACCGAAGCAAGAAAGTAAGAAAGGAGGAGAGGCTGCAGCAGAGGAGAAGGAGGGAGGAGTTGTGAAGGGGACCGTTGATGACAAAATAGAGAAAAAAGGGTCAAAGATTAAAGGAGACAAGAAGGGCTCCATGTCAGCAAGGGAGGGAAGGCTTTCTGTGACAGAGGGCTCAGCCTCAGAGGAGAGAACCACCAAGGATTTGAAGAAAGAAAAGATGTCGACTGAGACTATGAAAGAAAAGGTAAAAGGAGAGAAATCAGTGGGCAAGACTGACCTAAAACAGCATCGCCTAGATTCCACCGGCTCCACAGAGGAGAGGTCTGAGGGTGAGGCTGCTTCAGATTTCAACAGAAAGAAAGACAAGCAAGCTAAAGACCTTTTGAAACGGTCAAAAAGTCACCCAGAGGTTAAATCTCAAGAGAAGCTCAAGGTCAGGCAAGATGGCAAAGATGTAATTGCTGGTAGTAAAGACAAGAGCTCCACCTCAGAGGCTCCTAAACATGGCTCGGACACAAAAGTCAAGAATTCAGAGGCAGGTACAAAGGTAAAACCTGTGTCTGAAAAATCAAGATCTAAGTCTAGAGACGACTTAAAATCTCAGAGTCCATTAGTGACCAAGACCGACAAGAAAGCCCAGGGTCTAGACCTTAAGGGTAAAGCAGGAGTGACCCCTTCCAAGCCAGAATACTCAGAGAAGAAGAAAAAAGAGGGGGGGATGAAAGAGGACAGGAGGCTTTCAGAGGACCGCAATGAGAAAGGGAAGGATGCAAAGACCACGAAGAAAACTAGTGAGAAGAAGACAAAAGAGTCTGAGAAGAAAGGAGGAGATCCTGAGGATGAAAAAAGAACCTCAGAAGCAGATGATCTTTCTTCCAGTTCTTCTGCTCCATCAGCAGTTACTGATGAGGTACAGACTGAAGGCAGAATGGCTCCTCAGTCTTCAGACACTCAAGTGCAACAAGCTCCAGGGTCCCTCATAACTTCTGACCTTATAACTCAACAAGTCTCGGATTCTCCTGATGAATCAGATGCCAAAACCCCACAGGTTCTCCTGCAGAAGTCTCCTACAGAGTCTCACGTCTCAACCCCACAGGCCTTGGATTCTGCTGCAGAAACTGATACCACAGACCAATCCATCTCAGAGTCTCTGAGAAAGTCTGATCCTGCTGCAGATACACAAGCTATGGATACAGAGTCTAATCTTGCAGACCTACAGTCTGCTGATGTGGAGTCTAATCTTATAGCCCCACAAGCTATGGAGACAGAGTCTGAACCTACAGCACCACGTACCATAGTTACAGAGTCTGATCTTACATCCGTAGAAGCCAATGATGCAAAATCCGATCCACAAGTGTGTGATGTACCGATGGAATCAGAATCTGAAAAATTACAGAGTCAACCTACTGAGTCTGATCTCACAGTTCCTCTGTCCTCTGATTCAAATCAAAAGACTGATCTCATGAATCTCAACCCCTCAGAGCCTAATTTCACAGTTCCTGAAACATCAAATGAGAAGCCCAATACTGATCTGAACCTACCACAGTCGCCAGTCTCAATCCCAGCATCGTCTCATCCAGTCAATGAGTCCTCGGACTCCGTCCCAAAGTCTGATCTCATGGTTGCCCAGCCCTCATCTGAATTCACAGTCCCTCAGGGTTCAGAGATGCTTCCTAATCCAGCTCCTGCTGATGCTAAGAGCACCCCTGTGCCTGACGATATGTACGATGCTTTAAGTGACATCACTCCAGATCCTGATGACGACGAGGAGGCCACCATGAGACTGGCCGAGAGCCAGCCTGAGCCCCGTCCTATTCCGGCAGAGGCTGATGCCCTTTTGTCCTTGATGGATGTCTGTGCTTCTGCAGCTGTAAGCAACTCTGCTGGTGCGTCTGATGGACAGGAAGCTGAGAGTTCGTTCCATGATGCAGATATGAAGATGAAGGAAGCAGCACTCACTTTACTCTCCATGGATCCAGATCAGGCAGTTTCACCAAGTTTTATCAATGAGGATGCAGATGTTGCTGGGCAGCAAGTGGAGTCTTTGGCCTCCGATCTAGTTGATGCGACTAGTGCTACAGAGCCACCTAAAGAAGTCAGGAATGTGTCTGAAGGCGAATCTTCTGCTTGTGATTTGGAGGAAAGAGACAAAGACCCCGAAGGTAGAAACCCTTCATTCACTCTGCCGTGTCATAGATAATGTAGTAGACCTTGTTCTATAGTGTCTTTGCCCATGGTTTATTCCAGATAACACAGTAGATCGTTACTTTTTCTGGGACACACTTTTTCTTTCTTTTAATCAGACAGATGACCTGTTTTTTTCTCTCCACAGCATTATCCAATACAGCCATTGAAGGAACGATCACAGACACACTGTCTAATGAGGAGGCAACATCTGGGGTAAAATTAAACTTCATATCTGCTATAAAGAGAAATGGAAATTTAGGTATATGGCAAGTGTATTTAGCAGGACATTTACCAAACTACCTTAAACATGTCTAGATCAACGATGGTGAAACTGGATCAAAAGCGGACTCTGACATTTCTAAACCAGAAACCTCTCGTACTGATGAACCAGCAGAAGAATCTCGTAAGTCTGCATGTTCACTACCTGCTTCTAACTAGCATTATTTCTGTTTATGATACCTTTCAGGAATACATCTGTTCACTATAGTTGGGCTGCAGTTGTTTTTCCTAGCTATATATAGTACCAGTACCATTCAGTATATACCTGATGATTTGTTTTACTGTTTTAGCAGAGACTGATGCCAGCCAAATACACGCAGACACTCCACCAAGTGAAAGCATACATACAGCTGAGGGCACAAAGGTAAGACTGATACTTGTAGGTAAAATTTTTTAATGTTCGTACACTAGAATAGAGCTGCGTTGTGAATTTATACTGACACTAAAATCTGTGCGTAAAATTGGATGTTAATTAAATGGTTGTATTAATAGCACATTGTTGTATTAAGTTAAAAGGACCATGAGAGAAAGACTGAAATATCAATAGGCCAAAATGTCCTGCTGAAAACCGCACGCTAGTTACGAATCTTTTAACTTATTGTCCAATTACCGTAATTGTTGGAGTAGTACACCTACCGTAAATGCTGTAATAGTTTGTGTTTAGCATCAACACAGTAACCTACAGGCAAACTGTTAAAGTTAAACAATTTCTGTAAATACAGCAACCAAATACTATAATGCTGACTGTATATACCTTTAATAACACATTTGTATATACCTTAAAGGACAGAAGTAAGCCTACTGCAGATACACAAATGAACAGTAAAAGATTCTGTAACTTTTGGAGTATCACACTTCCATAACTGTTCCACATCTATTGTAGAATAACAAGCCTATTCAGAATATACTAAAACATGTCACCTGGTCTAAGTGCTGCAAGTATCAGTTAGTGCTGTAAATGTGTGTTTTTCTGTTATTGGTTCAGCTAAAATTGAAATTTATGTTAATTTAGATGGATGTTAAGCAAGTACCAACATTAGGGCATTGGAAAGGCTTATTTGTTCCAAAACAAAATAATACAGTAAGTTTGCAGTTTATAGTATTTGTACTGGACACGTCTTGAATCAGCTCTGTGTGATTACAGAGCGAAACAGAGAATACAGAGCTAGAGGTGCATGCGCTGGAGGCCCAGATACAGGAGCCACATGTACAGGAGCTAATGGAGTCCCAGATGCAGGAGGCAAGCACACAGGAGCAGGAGGCACTGACCCAAATGGCAGAGCAGCAAGAGGCTCAGGAAGCTCAGGCGCAAGAGGAAAAGGCTCAGGAGGCACAGGTGGAGGAAATGCATGTGCAGGAGGAGCAAGAGACACAGGTTCAGGAGACACCTGAGCCAAAGGCACCAGAAATACTGAAGTCTGTGGTGCAAAAGATGGAGGGGCCGGAGGTGCAAGAGGCAACGGCACAGGCAGAGAAAACCCAAGGGCAGGAGGCACAGG
>JAOVVF010000025.1:8670946-8683383 GCA_028565595.1 Duopalatinus emarginatus | reverse complement strand
GAGGTCACATTCCTTCTGTGTGCAAACACAGTAAGGCAAAATAGTTCACTTTCATCCATTCCATCCACTTACACTTAGTGGCCTGCTACACTAAGAGACTACGCCTGGCCGAGGGAAATTATGATTGTGAATTATTGTCATAAAGTTTAGCCTGGAGGAGTGGAGACACTGGCTCAAAGTGGCCCCAATATTCATTTCAGATTTTCAGTATTCTGTGCCAGGTTCCAGTTCTTTATCACATACCACCCAGTGGCCAAAAATGGTAACGCTGACTTGCTATCCCATTTGCACTCTGTCCCAATGTCTGAGTCACAGCCACACAACATCCTACCACCCACCTGTTTTGTCCAGTCCATCAAGTAAGAGCTGGATTAAGTGAACAGAATCAGAAGTTACACATACAAGGAATCTGACTAGGTGAGGGAACACATGTATAACATGCAACAAGCACACAGAAGGTTAACAAGTATCACAATAAGAGAAATTTACAAAACACAATTATACTATGTCTATATGTTTGAGGACTACTATGGTGTCTACTATGGTTGAGGACCGCAACAGCTCGTGCAGTGTTGTGCTGGTTTTCATGGACCTGAGTCTTCTACTTGAGGGGAGTGTCTGGAAGAGGTGATGTCCAGGATGTGAGGGGTCAGTTGTAATTTTGCCAGCACGGTTCCTCATCCAGCTGGTGTAGATCTCCTGAAGGGTTGACAGAATATATCCAATGATATATCCAAGGATGATGTGGGGATGGACTTTATGATCAGTCTGTAGAACTGGATCATCAGGGTCTGTGGAAGGTTGAATTTCGTGAGCTGTCTTAGGAAGAACATTCTTTGCTGTTCTTTCTTGGAGGTGGAGACCATGTTCCTCTCCCACTTCAGGTCCCTGGATATGGTGGTGCCTAGGAACTTAAGTGACTCCACAGTGGAAACTGCAGAGCCAGTTATGTAGAGGGGAGGTAGGGAAATCCACCACCATCTCTTCAATCTTTTCTGTGTTTACCAGCAAGTGGTTGTTGCTGCACCAGGACACCAGCTGCCTTACCTCCTTCCTGTAGGCAGACTTGTCACTGTTGTAGAGTTATCCGCAAATTTCAGGTGCTTTAAAGTTGGTTCCTTGGAGACACATTCATTGGTGTAGAGTCTGAAGAGAAGAGGTGAGAGCACACAGCCCTGTGGTACTCCAGTACTAAGTGTTCGGAGGTCTTTGTCCATAAAACCATAAGCCACTGACACATGGAGTCTGGCATTGACAGCTCGGACAGCTGGGAGAGATTTCCAACCTGGGTACTGCTCGTACCCCCACAATCTGCCCAGTGCACCAAGTATAGGTTCTGCCTTCTTTAAGAGGTAGACTAATTACATGGGCACACAGTACACAAGGCTCCAGACATTCTGACAACAGACGTACTTTTGAGCCAATCTATGCTAAATATTGGTGGCCAAATATGTGCCAGGACATCCAAAAATCCAACCTTGCCCTGAATTTTGTGACAGATCTTCCTCTATCAAAGGCAACACTGTGATTCTAGTAATTGAGATAATTTTTTTAAAATTGTTTTCTGTTGTTTAAGTATGTGTTTCGGTACTTTGGTCTCCCAAAAGATATTGTAAGCGACCATAGGCCCTAATTCACATCCTATGTTTGTAAAATTTTCATAAAGAAATTAGAGGTATCTAATCATTCTGACTTCTGGTTACAACCCACAGGCCAACAGCCAGGTGGAATAGGGCAATCAAGAACTGGGCAGGTTCCTGCAGATGTACTGGACAAACAATCAGCAGTAGTAGGCCAAGTACATACCATTGACAGAATACACATAGAATTCCCTGCAATACACTGTCACCCAATTAACACCTATTTAGTGTTACCAGCCCTCACTCTACCCATGGGATGCCACTGTTATTAGAACTTCTAGACCCAGCTCCTAGCGCAAGACAAAGGCTGGCTACAGTAATTTGTGTCCCACCTGTTTTCAGTCTCCAGAGTTTTAGTTGTGTTTTCCTTTCCCCTTTTTATGTTCTGCTAATTGTTTGGTTACCTAGACTTGTGTCCACTCGTGTTTTGTGTTTGTATGCTCAAATCGTAACAAAACTTAATCAGGGTAAAGTCAATTGAACTTAAACCAACATCCCGCTTTTCATCAATGTTTATTATTAAATGTGGGGTTGGTGGGGTACAGTGGTAACATCATTGGCTCCCATGTGAAAGACCTGGGTTCTATCCCTGGTCTGGACAACCAGTCTGTGCTACACCAATAAGGGTCCTTGGGCAAGCCTCCTAACACTACGTTGGCCTACATGTAATACCAGTAACCTTGTAAGTCGCTCTGGATAAGAGCGTCTGCCAAATGCCGTAAATGTAAATGTAAATGTAAAAAACTGGTCTAGTTTGTAATTATTGTTGCCTCAGATAGATGCATTGGTCTCTGCAACAATTTCCACCTCGTCCTGAGTCCTACTGAGGTTGTGACCAAGACAAGACTAAGATTGCTTTTTTTTATGGTCTTGTGACCAGAATACAACAATACAACAATACAACACAAGTCTGTACTGATGCATTAACTAGGGAACTGACTGCACATACTTTAGTTTAAGAACTGGTTTAAGACTAGTTTAGAGAAAGAAGGGACTGGGCTAACAAATGTATGATTAGCCTTTAAAACCAGATAAGTTATCTCTCAGGTGACCAGTTTTGCAGATTTTAAATGTAACTGGCTGGTAATGCCGAGTTCACACTACATGATTTTAGCCCTGATTTTCTGCACAGCAACAGGTTTTGGAGGTTGCCAAGAAAAGCCCCAGCTCAGAGGCAAATCGGCATTCGCTCAGCTCTATGATTTTGTTTGGCATTATCCGAGAGACCAGCCGATCATTCACAGAGTCACAAAAACATCTAGCATGTTAAATATCTCGACCTGTTCACAAATCCAAATCCTGTAGTGTGAAAGGTGTTCCAAGAAGGTTATGATTGGTAGTGAGTGCGGTGGGGAGAAACAGCCAACAAGAACGCAAGATATGGACTAAGGGAGAAAGTGTGTGGGGCAGGGGCATGATATGGTTCTTATTAAAATATACTAGCATACACACAAGCGTTACAGTAACTGTAACCTTATTGCCCATAGCAAACCATTTATATATATATGTAAATTATCTGCGTATCCCAAACCATTCCTTTCTTTGTTGCTGCATATCAGTGCATAAGCAACCCAGATCACTTGTTTCATTTTACCCTCGCGCATACTATTATGTCATCCCACTTGTCACTTCCCATGTGATTTTTTTTGTGACAAAATTTAGTTTGGAGACCAGAGACAGACTAGTCTGCAATTCCTCCTGGTGACCACCTATCACTGATCAGACAAGTAGTGTGAAAACCACAACGACTTAAAAGATTTCCAATTGCAAGACTGCCAGTTACACAATGTAAAAAGTACAGCCATCTGATCACTCTGAAAGTCATGTTGTGTGTCTGTAGCTTAGGGTTTTTTTTTTTTACACTTATTTATACACTTATTTCTAATGCTTCATTGTATGTTTTAAGTGCTTCATTGCTAAATATTACTTTACTTACAGAAATGTCCTTGTAACTTTTTTTTTTTTTTGTGCAAATTAATATATTTAAATATACTAAAGTAAATAAAGTAATGCAGAGAACATAATATTCCAAGACCGAATTCTACCTTCCTGCCTTTCAATGTAAAACATTCTCTGTCTTGTGACTAAATCTCAGCCCTACTGCACTATCCGTCTCTTTTGCTCTCAATACATTTGTAAGAATTATCCCACACCTGTGTACACTCTGAGACACACACATTTATTAGGATTATTAATAAGCCTGTTAAAAGTGTAACGAGAGCTGTAGATCGTGTTCATATTTAAGGGAACAGATTTTATGTGTTTATGTTAAGATTTGTGTTTAATGCTTGTTTGCATTGGGCTGATGCTCTGTTCCCTGAGCGCCAATCACTATGGCGCTGTGTGTGTGAGTGTGTGTGTGTGTGTGTAAATCTAGCTTGCCAGTCTTGCCAACCTAAACCAACCACATGGCACCAGCAAACCTGCTACGCTAATTTACAGTGCTAATTTACAGATTGCGGCGCGCGACTGCCCACCGCATGCATAAATCTCTCTCAACACACACACACACACTGAGCCGCTCTCTGCTCTAGTCTCTTTCAATCACAGCGGTGATGCATCAGAGAACATCAGTGTGGAATTTATGAGTATACTAGCACACACACACATACACACGCACACACACGGCTGGCCTTCTCACATAGAGCCTCATTCATCATTGGCTACTGAGGATTGCCGGGGGGAAACCGCGCTCTCTCTCACTTCCTATTTCTGAGAAAGAAAAAAAATAATAATTTCCTGTTTGAACGCATCACCTATCTGATCTTCAACTCAACCCACATTTAATTTTCTGCATAGACAACTTTCTCTGTTCTCTGTATATTTTACTATTACTCATTTTTTCCTATTTAATCTGTATACAAGTGCATCTCAAAGAATTTGAATATTGTGAAAAGTTTATATTTATTCCTAATTTAATTCAAAAAGGTAAACTTTTATATGTCAACGAGGGTAAGCCACTGAAGGTCATTACTTTTTTTTGTTCGCAGAGTGTTGTATCAAAGCATATTAAACCAAAGATGACTAGGAGGGTTAAAAATGTTTATAAGGAAAGGTGCACAAGCATCAGGGATGGCCACAGACTTTAAAGGATTAAAAAGAAAAGCTGATTCAAGAACCCAGAAGAGCTTCACAAGAAGTGGACTGAGGCTGGTGTCCCTGCATCAAGAGCAACCATGCACAGATGTCACCAGGAAAGGGGCTACAACTGCCCATTACTAATATCAAGCCACTCATGAACCAGAGACAACGTCAGAAGTGCCTTAACTGGCCTAAAAAGAAAGAGAACTGGAGTGCTGCTCAGTGGTCCCAAGTCCACTTTTTAGATAAACGTGAACTTTGCATTTCGTTTTAAATTCAAGGTCCTAGAATCTGGAAAGAAGAGTGGAGATGGCCAGAATCCAAGGTGCCCGAAGTCCAGTGTGAAGTTTCCGCAGTCTGTGATCATTTTGGGTGCCATGTCATTTGCTGGTGTTGGTCCACTGTGATTTATCAAGTCCAAAGTCAACCAGAAGATTTTAGAGCACTTCATGCTTGCATCTGCTGACAAGCTTTATGGAGATGCTGATTTTCTTTTCCAGCAGGACTCAGCACCTGCCCCAGTGCCAAAACTACTACCAAATAGTTTTCTGACCATGATATTACTGTGAAATTTAGGGACTAAATGCACTGTGAAAATACATTAAAAGATCATGAAAACACAAAACCATCTCAATGGCAGACCACAAAGGCCATGGCTTGACGTTAGAGAACCGGCCTTGGTTGCCGGTTTCATAACAATATTTAATAGACATGACTGAAGTACCCTTGATCAAGGTACACAACCCCCCTAACTGTTCCCCAGGCACCATGGACAGGACTGTCCACTGCTCTGGGTAAGTGTGTTCACTGCCCCCTGGTGTGTGTGTTCACCTGTGTGTTTTTCACTGCACAGATGGGTAAAATGTGAAGGTCAATTTCCTCTGCATGTAAGCACAGTAGGGCAACAGTTCACTTTCGAATGCATCATTGCACTACTCAGAAAGTATGTAACTATTCCAAGACAAAAAGTGAAGGACAACTGGTGAACCAGTTGTGTGTAGGGGTGAAGGCTAGCCTGTCTGGTCCAATCCCAAAGAAGACCCACAGAAGGATCTGTTGATAACGTCTTAGAGCCAGATACCACAGCACACCTTTAGAGGACCTGTGCAGTCCATGGCTTGACAAGAGACCAGGTCTCTGTTGCTCAGTGGTTTTAATGTTAAGGCTGATTGGTGTGCTTTCTATATTGAAGGGTCTGAAGCCAAACTCAGCAATACTGTGCATAAAGCGGTAATACAGATCGGATCTGATGTCAGTCCATTGCATGGCGCCATGGACATGCGCATGTTCACAGACTCATTCACACTTAGCAGTCATTTATCTAAGCCAATCTACCTTCTGGCATGTCTTTGGGAGGTTTGAGGAAATCAGCAAACCCAGAAGAAACCCACATGAACCCAGGGAGAAACTAGCACAGAAATTGCACAGACAGTAACCGAAGCACAGTTGAGAAGCTGTGAGGTGCCAACACTATCCGCTGCATCACCATGCCACCCTGCTGCTCGGACTGAAGTACTTTTTGTTAACAAAATATCACCATAATGACATTAAACATCCACGACCATAGCCAGTCAATCAACCGGAGTGGAAAGGATTGATGATGTCTATGTTATTCTTAATTAATAGTGTAAAGTGGTGTGTGTGTGCATGTGTGCGTGCCTAATCATTCCAGATTCCTCGTTTTCAAGTCTTTTCAGTCTCACTGCACTCCATCACACCCTCTGACATGCGAAAATAGATGGAGACACTTAGCAAAGAAAACCTCATTTATTTCTGAGGTCTGAGAACACAGGCATAAAGAGCCACTTCACACACATTGCATTCCAATCAAAAGGTAGGCATTTCCCACTATTTTTAGGGCTCAAGTCACACTGATATCAAAGGCAAAAAAAGTTATTGTTAACTAACTATTTACCCTCTTGAGCTGTAAGAAAAGGTAGACTCCACAGATTTAGATTTGAGTTACTAGTGAAAGTGAACTATTTGCCACAGAGGAATGTGACCTCTGCATTTAACCCATCCGTGCAGTGAAACACACGCACACACCAGTGAACACTAGAGGGCAGTAAACACACTTGCCTGGACCGGGGGGCAGCCCCAAACCACGGCGCCCGGGGAGCAGTTGGGGGAGTTAGGTGCCTTAGTCGTGTCTTGCCCTGGGCGGTGATCGAACCCACAACCTTCTGGTCAAGAGACCGGTTCCCTAACCACTAGGCCATGGCTGCCCCCAATTACCCTTCCTATTCATGTGCAGCTGCATGAGCTTTGTTCTCACTTCCCCACTGCCCTAGAACATAGACGACAGTTTTAATGCTTGCCTTCAAAGGACAGACACTCCTTTTGTAAAGTCCTTGTCTTTTCTAACATAATCAAGATATTACAGTATTTGGAGGATTGTTGTCTAAGTCCCCTAGCAAAGCAGAAGGTTATTTAGGACACATGGGATAGCAGTCAGTGATGATTCCTCTAAGCTTGATGAAGCACTCAGGAGTGAGTTATCAATCCAAGGCTGGACCACATGTGGAGTGGCGAGGTGCCACAGGTACCTGGAGTAAGGATCAGAATATATTAACCAGCTGAAACTAAGGGTTGTCAATCTGGCACACAGATCATCTTAGAGGCTGTGAGACATTGACATGTGTTGCACCACATGGACAACACTGCGATGGTCCATATAGCGAGACCATCATGGTGATAGAATCTCTTCTAAAGGTCTCATCCACCACTAACCTCAGTGAAAGAAACTTGTCTGCAGGGGCTGGACAATGGTTTAGTACACACAAGGTTGAGTCCATGATAACACCAACAAGCAGTAGCCCACATCTGGGAATGCTTTGGGGAAATATCAACACAATGCAGAGCCAGACAGGATGCAACTCACCTTACAACTTATTCTACACTTTTCCCAATCTTCTCATGAGTCTTCCCATGCTATACAGAATTTAGCATCTAGAGCAGAGATTCCTGCTTGTGAAAAGCAATAACATGGTTTCAACATGATCTTTTAACCTCACAGGTACTTTAAATATCTAAGACAACTGGCATATTTATTCTGGAATATCCATCATTCTGCGTGTATCATCATAAATGAAGGTCTTTAGGCAGAAGATGTTCTGGAAAGGATGTTTACAGCATCAAGTACCCATCAAGTCCATAGCATTTCATCTGACTTTTTGATTCAGTCAAGTGATAATGCAGTTTTTAATAAAGGTTAGCCTGAAATTTATAGGCTTCTATTAACAACAGCTTAACAACACTTGCACAGACATTACTACAAGATGTCACTTCACAAAACCACAGTCACACAATAGGAAAGGACTATAAAGTGATGAGGTGAGAGTGGTTTTATATACATAGAGAGTCTTGTTAAGAGAATTGAGGAACAGCTTATTAACTGGGAGTAGGTTAATGGTTGGACTACATTTACATTTACAGCATTTGGCAGACACTCTTATCCAGAGCGACTTACAAGGTAACTGGTATTACAGGAAGGCCAACATTGCATTAGGAGTCTTGCCCAAGGACCCTTATTGGTGTAGCACAGACCGGGAATCGAACCCAGGTCTCTCACATGGGAGCCAATGATGTTACCACTGTACACTGAGCCACTGTACCACACCAACCAACGGACTAGTGGTTCAGGATCTGGAGGCTGGACTTGAACCTTTTCTGTGAAGGGTTTCCCTTGTGCCAGACAACTTTAAAGCAATTTCACATCAATCACATTCAAAACAGTGTACAAAATAAGTTTTTTATTGTTTAATTTTTTATTGTTTAATTTTATTGTTTAAGAATTTAATGTTCAAATAAAAAAATCTAAAAGAAATTAAAAACAGAATAATTGATTATAATTATTCTGTTTAAGTTTACTAAATATTACTATAACTTTTATTAAATTTCAACCACTTTATTCTGTTAAACATGAAAGCAAATAAAATACAAAGATATAAAGAGGGCAAGGCTGACAAGGTAATTATAATTAGAGCAGAAAAGAAACTTATTTTGTGGACCAGTGATGTCCTCCAACTGCTGTTCTAGACAACCCACCTCATTATATAGATCTATAAACAATAACTGTAGTATAAACTATAATCAAAATGTAAAACAGCTACTGTGTTTTGTTTTTTTTTGCTTTGTTTTTTTTCTGAAATGGAAAGCGCATTAAACAGGCTAATCATCCTTGGCTGAGCTGTAAAAGTACACACTGGCCTTCAGTCTTTAAAATAGGAACAACTATGAGAGGAGCGTATGTGTGTGTGGTTTTTGAACCGACCAGTGACATTCAACAGATTTCTCTATTTCAGCCCGACTCAAGCTGTGTAAGAGTTTTTCTTGGAGGGAGATAAAGTGCATGTTGACGTTGTATAAGCGCTCCCTATGCACTTCTTTGCGCATGTGTGTGTGTAACCAATGGTGATTTTTTTTTTCTCGAGTGTGTGTTCCTTTTACGGTGTCAACATGACAAGAGCCTGCTGTAATACCATGTACTGTGTGTGTAAGAATGTAGTGTTTAGGGTGTGAACACCATGAAGGCTCCCTGTGTGTTTACTACCTGCATTTGTTCAAAACGGGTATGTTTCTTTTACAATGTCAAAATGACAGAAACCTGCTGTAGTACCCAACTCAGTATCTGTGGGTATATAAGCAAGTATAGGTGTTTATATGTTTGTACTGTTCTGGTACTATTTCACTGTCTACTGAACCACTATTCCCAAAATCTCTCTGCTTTATCCTTTACAACATATATAGAAATAAATTCACTAGGAAAAGTGTTCAGACCTGTTGATGTCTGTGAAAGTATTCAGACTGTGTCATATTATCAATAATTTTGAGACTTAGACAATATTGCCTGCTTAAGTTATTTCCATATATACATGGTGAAAGTTCCAGGTAGTTCACAATTCCAAGGTTTCCAGGTGTTTCTTGAGAAGCAGTCCATGTGTTTAATTTTTTTTTTAAAGTAATCAAGTCATATATATGTCTAAAGTCTATTAGCAATTCCAATGTAAACTTCTCACTGCATTCATACACTGATTCCAATATTCAATATATCTCATCTTGAGTGTGTGTGCACCATATGTACTGTCTGATTGACCATTTTATTTTTGTAGGTGTGCCTGTTAACCCCCTAAGCCTTTTAACTGGGCCCTTATGGCCTTTGACCTCTGCACACTGCCACTGGTTGAACATGTCACTGGAGAAAGCATGCCCACACTTATAACACCGACACCTCAGTGTCTTAAACCTTTAATGACCCCCAACGTCCTCAACATTCTCGAACGCTACCCTGAGTATTGGATTGTAATTCAATGTATATACACACTCGGACATGTGTCCGTGTATGTGTGTGTGTGTGAGATGGTTTGGTGGTCAGCTCCTGTCCATCTGAACTCTTATTACATCAATAAACATGATCCAGGTGGTCCAGTCAGGAATGGTCATGTAAAGCAATCTGCATTTGTAGCATATGTAGTGTAACTTGATGTTCTGAAACACAAAAACCCCCAGCACAAAGGCAGGTAGGTTTAGCTTTTTGGTCAAATGTCTTCTAATGCATGCCTTAATTAACACTGCTAGTAAATCTGACACATGTGTAAAAAGAAATCTGAAAGATTTTTCAAACGGTAAAAAGATGTTAGAAAAGCTGTTTTATGTTAGAAAAGTTATTTTGTGCCTGTTACAATTCCTATAGTGTTGCTAAGAAAGTAAAGTGTTTACCAGCATAAGTGTGTGACAGGAATATCCATGGCATGCTCTCTCTCTTTCTCTCTGTGTGCAAGTGTGTTTTTTTTTTTGTGTGCACAAGTTTATTTATTTAACTGAAGCATTTTGCTCAGGCTGGATATCATGACACATTCTTACAAAAAGACGTCTTGGGGCACCAGTGAAAACCACTAACCCCCCCCCCCCACACACACACACACACACACACACACACACATCTCTCTATCCAAAACTCTAAGAATCTTACACACTCTTTGGTTTTAGTGCAGTTTGAGACAACAGGTCTGTTATCAATGACCTATTACTCAGTCACACCATCTATTACTATTCATTTGTAAATCTATTAGTATATCTGCTTGTCTTTATGTAGTAAATTGTCCTCTGTGTGCCTACCTAATCTCTTAATTAACACAAATATTTTGATATTCACAATTTATTAACTGTCAGCCCAGTAAGTATATAATAATAATAATAATAATCATCATAATAATTTCCTATCACTCTCTTTGTGCCATTGTACTATATACTTACATTAACTACGACTCACCTATAAATAGTGAAGCGGTGTAATTGGTAAATAAATATTACGTTATTATGTTCAATAATAATCAATACAATAATTAAAAAATATATATTTACCTATTCATCTAAATACAGCTGCCTTACAGTTGAACAGCAGACATAATATAGACATGTATTTTTAATTTGGAATATTAATAAAAACGGAACGCATTATAATTTTATCGTTTATAATATTTATTTTTTTTGTCTTATTAAAATGATTATATATTTGTATAAATAATTATACAATTAAATACATTTCTAAAAACATCTCTACATATTGATGTGTAAATAAATATATTAAATAAAGGGTATATATTTATAAAATATACAATGCATGCATAATTTTAAGTATATTACATTATGCATAAAGAAAAATATCAAAAATATTAAATATCATCTATAAAATATATTTACAATATAATTATAATGATATTTCCTTTTCTAAGCATAATAAATTAAACTAGATAATAATTAAATATAGATATTTATTATAGCGTAACAGCAATGAACTTATCCGTCCTTTTTTTCTTTTTATTTTATACTTTTTTTCTTGGGTCCCACTCTAAATGAAGCTGGATACTGAGGGTAAATCTGATTTGCGTTTCCTGCTCATGTTGTCTCTCCACTTTAGACTGCTGGAGCGAGCCAAAATCATACACAAACACACACATGCACACAAACCACTTCCCTCCCTCTCTCCCTCTCTGAGTGAGGGAACACAGACACCCTTTTCCCCGCATTTGGATGGTTTCCCGTCACTCTGATAGAAATTCAGAAGTTTGTTAATATTTTTAGCATGCGCATACACGCACACACACACACACACACACACACACACACAAAGTGGACTGGATATTTTCTTAAGCAATGGCGCCACTACACAAACTTGAACACTTGTGATCAAATCTCCAGCAATATGTTCACTAATTTAAATCTAAACACGATCGTAATGAAAAGAGCAAATTTCTATATTTATCTCAGCTACATTGTGCACGATCAAATACGAATGCAGTACAGTTTGACCAAGCCAATGGCATAATAACCTTATCAGGAGACCCATTAGCTAGTATGCTCATTTTTAGTGTACTTGTACTGTATTTATATATACCTACACTGGATAACAGAAATCTGGGTTACAGATAATTATCAAGTATAATATACCTGCTATAAGCAATATGTTGCAGTATAATCCATTTACAAGTGTCAGCAGTGTTTAGGTCAGGGCTGTCTTCAGCTTTTTCAGTAGCGTCACTGTCATTACCGTGGCCTAGTGGTTAGGGAACTGGTCTCTTGACCGGAAGGTTGTGGGTCCGATCCCTGCCCAGGGCAAAAACACGACTGAGGTGCCCGAAAGCAAGGCACCTAACTCCCCCAACTGCTCCCCGGGCGCCGCGGTTTGGGGCTGCCCCCCGCTCCGGGCAAGTGTGT
>JAOVVF010000025.1:8654156-8669882 GCA_028565595.1 Duopalatinus emarginatus | reverse complement strand
TATGTTTCACTGCACGGATGGGTTAAATGTGGAGGTCACATTCCTCTGTGTGCAAGCACAGTAGGCAAATAGTGCACATTCACTCACATTTCTGTCACTGATGTGTTATTTTGTTCTGTAGAGCGAGTGTATAATTAGTGTCAGTACTGTGCTGTGCAATGTGCAAGTAGCAGGGCTCCACATTGGTTCCAGGAACAAAAACTAGAACCTTAACACTATATGTATTTCTATGTAGGCTTCTATGTAGCTTATTTTATGTTTTACCCTTAAACGCCATCTCTGAAGATAACCAGTGAAATGGATGGTTACATGACTTGTCAATGAATGTAATATAACATAGCTAACTGACAACAGCTCGTTTTTTCTTGCATACTCTTGTGTCAGTAGTGTGTGGTTATGTTTCAGTAGTGTGTGGTCTGTGTCAGTACTATGCCTTGAATTAGTAGTGTGCACTGCGACGTGTGCACTTTTCTGACACACATTTGTATCTGTGTCCAAACTGTTCCGATTCTGCCAGCGGTGTCAGCTATGTGCTGGTTAATATTTAAGTGCTGTGTGACTAAGCCACTGTTGTGCGTTTGTAGTGCCAGTGTGTCAGTAGTAGTTTGTCATTAGCGTGTCAATCCCGTGGGTGTGTTGCGTCGGCAGTGTATTAATGTGCCAACATGGGTCAAAGGGGCCAAAACTAAGATTGCCACAATATGGACTTTATTTACTATATGGGCTTTTTTACTATATGGATTGTAAGATTGTGTGCGTGTGTGTGTGTGTGTGTGTACATATCTGTAACACCAATTATCACCAATAACAGCTGGCTTAATCTTTAAATCCTGTCAAGCATGGAACTTTACTAGCCATATGTGTGACATACACACATGTAGCAGCATACACATGTGAGCGTAAAAAAGTGTTTTTTCTTCTTCTTTTTTGCTAAATTAAAGAGAGTAGTGATCTTCTGCCCTCTATTGGTGACATGAGTATATACACTATACTCTATTATACATACATATATTGATTAGCCAAAACGTCAACACCCTGGCTCTGTTAAGGCATGGACTCCACAAGATCTCTGAAGGTGTGATGTGTTGCCTGGCAACAAGTCGTTAGCAACAGATCCTTTTGAGGATCTTCTGTGGTATTAGATCAAACAAACGGAACACACATTTTCTGTTGCCCTTCCTTTGACCACTTTTGGTAGGTATTAACCACTGTATACTGAAACACCCCACAAGACCTATTGTTTTTTTTTAAAAATGCTCTGGAAAGCCACTCAGATCCTTACATTTGCCCATACACATATACACATACACATGTGATTTGCTATTGGTAAACAATGATTTTTGAGTAGTTTAACTCGCATTATTTATATTCAATATAAATATAGTTTAACTTTATTAATTTGGTATTTAACATATTTCATAGAATCAAATCAACAATGATCAATGATTTATTTCAAAATGCGTAATTGAAAGACCCAACTACTACCAAGTCTTCATTGCATTTATACAATTTGAGTGGGTGTGGATATTTTGACTCACCCTCATATATACAGAGTGATCTGCTATAACACTAAAACCCAAAACCTCTGACAGGTGAAGGGAATGTCAGATACACTCTGTGAGGCTTTATAAGGAAGTTAGCTGGTATGCTTTAATGGGCATCTTGCAGACCCAGCCACAGTTCATCTGGAGACTTTGCCCATCTCATTAGCTTCTTAAGTTTGCATGCAAAAGCCAGAAGCCTTTACTGTGTCTGATAAATAGTCACTCGTTATGTGATAATAACACTTCCTTTACTTACATCAGATATTTTACTGTAACATTTAATTTTGTGTTAAAAATTGACATCTAAAGCGTCTTGTACTGACTCAACAATGCAGAAATTTAAAAATTAAAAATCCACATTAAAAAAAAAAATAAAATAAAGAAAAATGGGTGAAGTGATGGCAAAAGTTTAAATATATATTTTTTAAAACCATCTTCAAGACATTTTAATGAAAGCCTATAGTTAATAATCAAGTAAAACTAAGTAAATAGTAAATGTGAATAGTAGGTTAAAAACATTAATAGAATAGTTAACCTTGGAAAAGCAGCCAAACAAACCTCTCTACCTCTGCCTGGGGAGAATATTGGTGAAGTTATCATTTAGAAATTGTGCAGTTGTATTTAATTTATGACATTACTGTTATTCTGTTATAAAATAGTGAAAAATGCTAAAAAAAAATAAAAAAAAATAAAAAAAACGATCCTCCAGTGTACATAAAGTAATCCTGGGCTAAAAGCACCAAATTGGATAAACAGACAGATAGATACAACAAGAACAAAAAAAATGCACACTATTACGGAAAAAGAATAATAAAGTATAAATAAACAGTAAAGAGGAAAATACAATAAGGTTGTATATGCTATTCTGTTTGACTTTTCACCATTTCTTTATACTGAACTTTAGACTTTATTATGAGATGTTTGGATTTGCCTGCACATTCCTACATGCCACATAACATGATGTATTAAACCAGAACTAATAAAAGACTAATTCATGACTGACTCGCATTAAATAAACCTCTAATAGAATTATAGTATGTTGCTAATGTATTGTTGAATTAACAGTTTCCTTAAATTCACTTCTTCTGCATTAATTATTTTGATGCTTACAGAAATAGCAGCTGAAAACAGCACATCCTATTATTTTGCAATGTATATTTTACTTATACTTATACTACTATAATACTTATATTACTATATAATACTTATTAATGAATTACTAATGAATAAATTGTGAATACAAAAGGGAATTCAGTCATTACAGAATGCAGTATAGAGAGGAACAGGATTAGTCAGTGTCTATTTAAATATATCCGTATTGTACATCCAGAATATAAGAAAGTTTTATAATCTATGAAACAGAAAGTAGTGGGCTGTTTACCTTTAGCTCTGTAAAGCCCAATTAACTCCCTTTTTAATAACTCATCATGTTTATAAATCATCCTCCCTTTCTGATGATAATGATGTTAGTACAGTCTTCGCTGCCGTTTCCCGGCGCTGAACTCTTAATGAGAGATGACAGAATGGAAGTACGAAATGGAAAGAAAAATAAAAGGAGTCATAAATTCTGCACCCGTCAGTATAGCTCTTAATCGTTTGGTCTGAAAACAGCTCACTCTCCAATGCTAACACGCGCAAACGCCACTGGCTGCTTTTCTTCGGGACGCGTCGTTATGACATTGTGAATCTGTCACCGAATGAAGCCATATGCTGTGCGTACTCAGCACATCACACCACACAAGGTTAATTCTGTTAGCACTGAGTGCACATTTATAGCTGCTAGGCTAAATCTGATTTATCTTATAATGTATACATTAGGACCTGTATTGTTAAAGAATCATGCATTGTGCTACATGATTAAATGTTAAGGTAATTGCATGAATGAGCAGGTATACAAGTGATCCCATTAAACTGAGCAGTTTGTGCGTGTTTTCTTTATATCATTTGTAGATATCTGCCTATAATTGTTTAACTATAAGCTCAACTGTGACTGTTACACTTGCAGTCACATGCCAAAAGTATGGCCAAATGCACACCTGAGAATACCCCATTCCAAATCCACAGGCATTAATTTTTAAAATGTTGCCCTTTTCTGGGGTGACAGTCCACCAGATTTTGGAACATGTGTCCATTCAGGCACAAAAGTGCAAGAGGTCAAGCGCTGATGGTGAGCAAAAGACCTGGAACCAATCACTCGAATTCAACCCCAGGGTGTTGAGTGGACTCTGTGCTCTGGCCACTCAAGCTCTTCTGCTTCAACTTTGGAAAAACAGATTTTCATGGAGCAGAGGAGTACTGTCATCCTGGAACAGGTCTGGGGGCCCTCAATATCAATTCTACAGCATACGTCTAACTTTGTAGCATTAGTTTGGGAAAAAAACACATATGCTTTTGGTCAGGTGTCTATATATCTTTGGGGATATATAGTGTACATCTTTGTCAGAGTAACATTGATCCTCTTAGTCAAAAGACATGCAAATGCACAGAGAAACATTTTAAAATGAATTAACTTTCCAGACAAAACTTGCAACATTGGAGTCCGTCTTTGGAGCTTTCTTGACAGTCAGTATAGCTTTCACCTACAGTTCCACTTAACACAAGCAGAAACAAAACTCCTTCTGTGTATCATGGGGGACAAAGCAAACCAAACCTGAACACCTGATGCTGCTCGAATGCTAGAGAACAGAGCTGGGAAAAAGTCTCTTCTTAAATCTTTTACACTAAACAAAGAAGTAACCAGGAAACCAATGGGAACACGGCAGTGACCCATAAAGACAAAACCATTGTCCTGGTGTGCACCTCTACTCAACTTGAAGTGAGAACACTAAATGCATAAGCCTCGGTCCAATCTCCAAACCATGTCACCACTTCACTAATTAAGACTGAAAGGGTGAATGAAATAAAACATGCCTTTCTGACTACACTGGCTCCCTCTGCTGCCATTTTGCAGTCTGGTGAGTTGCCTTCAGCTAAATCATTTACATATTTGCAAGTCAATGGATAAGCTGAAACTGAGGATGTTACAGAAGCCACATCAGATCATGTTTAAAAACTAGCCTCTTTTTGGACTGCCAAGTGATCGCCACTGATTTATAGTATTAAATATGAGGTATTTTAATATTAGGCTTCATCTTTATTAAGACCGTGATCAATAAACATGCATTTCTGCATGACAGATTGTCATTCCAAATGATGGTCGGTCACCCCAAGATGTCCAAAAACGTCTGAGAGAGCATGGACAGAGACACAGAAGGAGACTAATGGGATCAAAGAGAAGAGATGGGATGGAAGTGGAAACTCTGGGTGTAAAACAAAGAGGAGGAGAAGATGAGCTTCTTAACCGACAGAGTGTGTGCATGTGTGTGTATTTAGACAGCTGAATCCAGGCTGTTCAGAAGCTATCACACACTCCATTAGATTCCTCTCACTCTCTCTCTCTCTCTCTCTCTCTCTCTCACACACACACACACATGCACACTTAAGACCAGAGCTCCATGCTGAACTGCACTGTACACATAAACAGCCCCTTGTTAATGCCAAAGAGCTACAATACCTCATCAGAAATAGGCATATATACAGAGCATGATGGAAAGATGAAAAGACGGCCAACTAGCTCGAATAAAAGCAAGCAAGAAAGAGATTGGCAAAAAAGAAAAACTTTAAATGCCTTGATAATTTCTACTTAAGAACAAGATGATAGACAGAGAAAGAAAAAAGGGGCAGACGGGATCATTAGGTGGAAGAGAAGGACAAGAGAATGTGAAAGGGACAATAAATGAGAGGAAAGTACAAAGAAAAACTCAAACAAAGAAAACAGGGAAAGAAAAAAACAAAGGAAAAGGCACAGACTAAGAAATGCTAGAATTACCATTCCCATAATTCCCTTTTCCCACATATTATTACAAAGTATTATTTTAGGACTTAATATTTGGAAACGCATGGTGGAATGAATGGAAAGAGAGATGGATGGAAAGAGCAATGGAGGAATGGATGGTGAGAGACAAAGGGAAAGATGGATGAAGGAATGAAATAAGAAAGAGAGACAAGGAAATGAAATTAGCAAAACTGGCCATGACCTTGAAAAAAACAGAAAGAAATAGAGACTGAACAGGAGAGAACTGAGGAAGGGTCAGACACATGCAGTGAGACGAGTTTCCACACTGAACCCGATTGCAGAGAATTAACACAAGTATGGAAAGGTGGGAGGAACGCCATCTCTTCGACTGATCAGATGCTTGCTTAACGAGCATTAACAAGCTAAGATCACATTAGCAACAATGTCCTCGGGTTATACGAGGTATGCTATGCAATACATTATATTAGATAGACTACATATAATAGACTATAGACTATATTACTCTATAATCTATTATAATCTATAATCAATAAGTGGACCTAAAGAATAGCTACTATTAAAATGTGTGTATATTTTTATACTGACACATCCCCAAGATATTTTCTTTCAAGTGCAAATTATAATTAGAGTTAATTATGATTATAACATTGTTTATAATTTTATCTATCAGCTTAAATTAAATTTTTTTTACTATATTGCACATTATTATTTGCAATGTCTTAAGAATTTATTACAGCTTCACTAAAGTTAATAAATTAAGATAATTAACTAATAAAATAAACTAAATAAACAAATATAATAGTAATAATAAATAATAACAATAAAAATTCTTATAATAAGTATTGTAACATTTTTTTTCTAATATTTTTTTATTCATTATAATATTATTATTAATATGTTACAAATTTTAATTAATAACACTTGCAGACCTAATATATGTGTGTCTCACTTTTCTAACACTAGATATTGGCTATTGTACTATACATACACTCACCTGCTGACAAAGGTCATATGCACAGGAGCTGTGGTTTCTGTTAGTATATATGTGTTTGTGTGTGTGTTTGTGTGTGTTAGTTCCAGATGTGCAAGGAGTGAGTAAAAGGTCAAGAGTAGTGAGCTTTGGGTAATTGCATTCTGGCCGCACAGAGACTAAACAGCCTCGGTAGGGAATGTCGATGTTTTGGAGATGAGCTGTGTGTTCAGCTGCAGCCCACACACACACACACACACACACACACACACACACACACACACACACACATTCCCTCTCTCTGGGTTCCACTCCATTTGTTGTCATTCTCCAGTATGGAGGGCGATACCACACACACTGGATTGATAGAACTGGGTCTTTTCACACACACACACACACACACACACACACACACACACACACACACACAAAAAGGAAACCCTAAAAACATTAGGATTGTATTAGTGTGTATTTCCAAGCTAAAATGAATATATTAGACATATATATGGATGCATGGCTTCTCCTACCATTGTTATGCTGATGATACCCAGCTCACCTGATACCCATCAGCCTGGATCTCGGCATGTCTAGCAGACATTACTTCAAGGATAGCTGCCTACCAAATCAAGCTCAACCTTAGCAAGACAGAGCACCTTAACATTCCAGGAGCTGCTGGTTGTCAACATCATCTTTTAAATTCCTTTGAGAACACTCTGATCACTCCATCTACTCCATCTACAGCTCTCCTACATGCTCTCCATGACACTAACCTGACTCGTTCACACCGATTTGTCTTTTACAACATTCAGAGAGTTTAACAATTTTCCTCAAGAGAAGGCCGCACATATAGCTTTTTAGAGTCAGTGCATAAGGGTACGGTTTTGGAGAATAACCTGACCTGGAGAATACTGAGGCGCAGGCTGTATGCGCCAATTATCAAAGACACCTGCAGATGTAACATTGAACCAAGGGCACTGCCAGATCCATCTGCTCCTCAGGAAAAAGTTGGGAGTTGTACTCCTAGGGAGTATTCAGCCCTTGCTAGACTGCATGCCCCAGGTAGTTGGTTTGGTTTCAGCCCCACAACCCAGGGTGGATTCCAGATCCTGTTTAATCCTTTTTTTTTGCTAATAGAAGCACCCAAGTTTTTACAAAAATCCTGTCACACGAGTAACAAAGTGAAGGCTACGATTAGAGACAATGTCAAAGAGAATGCCATGGATCTTAAACACATGGCTAATGTGGCTGACAGGATCTTAAGAAGCGCTACACAGTGGGCTACCTACGAGAATCTGTCAACAATAGCATGAATAACAGGGTCAGCTTTAGAGGTTGGGAGGCCAGTAATGAAGTCCAAAGCAATGTGGAACTACAGCCTCCCAGTGGATGTAGGAGATGAATTAGAGGTTGGTGAGAAGCCTTGCCTCAGCACACACCTGACAGGCTGCCACATATGCTTGTACATCAGACTCTATTAAAGGCCACCAGAAATGTCTTTTGGGAGGGACAAAGTGCAGTTGGCTTCCAGATGACAGGGAAAACGAGAAGTGTGGGCCCACTGTAGAATCTTGGAGCAAACACAACTGGGGACAAATAGACAGACGGTCCATTACCTGGGTCCGGTACTTGCTGCTGGGCCTCTCTGGCCACCTTCTGGATATCATATGTAAGCATCACAACAACCCAAGACAATTGCCCTTTCAGAGTGTAACTGGTGGGATAGAGCATCGGGTTCGAGAGGTGAGCCAGACTGGATGTAGGCTAGGGTTTTGGACCTGAATACTGGGATAACACAGCTCCGATTACCGTACTAGAGGCAATGACCATGACAATGTATTGATAGCTGGGATCTGGCTAGATTAATACAGGCCCTGATGTAAACTTAGGTAAACACAGAGACTTTAAATGTGAAAAAGCCTTTTCAGCCTCTGGGGTCCAAATACAGGGTTTCCTCATGAAAGCAAGGTCGGTGACGGATGAGAAATCTTGCTGTTGTACCAGATAAAGCAATGATAGCTACTGGCAAATCCAAGAAATCGCTGTAGCTGTTTTCGATTGCTGGATGTGGGTCACTGTTACTCTGCAAATCTTCTCAGGGTCTGCCTCAAGCTGGCCACCCTGATTTATATACCCTATGAAGGTCACTGTGCCCACATGGAACTCACACGTCTCTGCCTTCACGAAGAGTTTATCCTTTAGGAGCCAGGTGGGGACCTGATGGACAAAGGAATCATGGTCATCAAGGGACCTAGAATAAAAATGCTCAAAACACACTTTAAAAAGTTGCTAAGAACATCATTCACCAGGGCCTGACAAACTGCAGGGTCATTAGTGAGGCAGAAAGGCAGAACCCACTACTTTAGGTGACCTAGATGGCTGTTAAAAGCTGTATTCCACCCATCTTATCGAATACGAACCAAGTGGTAGGCATTACACAGGTCAAGCTTGGAAGCTAGATGGCTTGAAAGGCAGAGGTAATCAGAGGCAAGGGATACTTATTTTTAATGGTGATCTTGTTCAACTCTAAGTCAATGCAAGGTCTTAGCGTCTTTTCCTTTTTTTTGGCTGGGCATGACAGGCAAAGTCTTCTCAATCGAAGAGGGACTCCAGGCAGCAGATCAATAGGGTAGTCATAGGGACAATGTGGAGGCAAAGCCAGCACCTGATCTATACAAATGACTTCCAGCATGTCATGATACACAAGGAAAATCTTGGACAGATCAGGTGGAGCAGGCTTTATGCCAGTCACTAGCTATAGGAGGCAAGGCAGATCTGAGACAGAGTGACAACAATTGCTTTAACCAATAACTCTACCAGCAACCCAGGCTATTTGGGGCTCATGCAAAGCAAGCCAAGGGTAACCCAGACCCAAAGGTGTATTAGAAGAATCAATAATGTAAAAAAATTTATTCTTTCATAGTGATTGCCAGATAAACATTCCCTGAGGTGATTATCTAGAAAAGTGACCAAATAAGTGAGATAAGGCCAAAAGGTTCTTGTGCTGCTAACTCGTCCTTCAACTGATCACTTAACCCCCTAATGAATACTCATTTCACTCTGACTCAGAAGTGGACGAGTGGACAAACCAGACCCTAGTCTGAGGTTTAGCAGACAATAGAAGCATTGTCAGCATGGTCAGAGTGATCAAACACAGTCTCGGACTGTCTTGGACATTGGATTGTCAAATCATGTGTCTTCATCTGGCAATACGATGGACAAGTCTGGGTTTTGCAGTTGCCATGAGAATGTTACTCATTGTGCCAAGTTTGGTGGATTTTAAGTTGTGGGGTTGTTTCTCAGGAGTTGGGCTCAGCCCTAGTTCAAGTGAAAGTTCAGTTCAAGCTAGTTCAGAGATTTTGGACAATTTCATGCTGCCAACAGTTTGGGGATGGCTCCGTCCTGTTCCAATATGACTGCACACTAGTGCACAAACCCAAGTCCATAAAGACATGGATGAGCAAGTTTGGTGTGAAAGAACTGGACTGGCCTGCAGAGTCCTGACCTCAACCTGATGGAACACTTTTGAGCTGAATTTGAGCGCAGTCTGTGAGCCAGGCCTTCTCATCCAACATCGAAGTCTGACCTCACAAATGCGCTTCTGGAAGGTCAAAGATTTAGGAGGTTTTATGTTGGTACTGTATGGCTTATTTCTGGCAGTATCCTTCTCATCACCTCACATTGCTAATAAAACAACCAATGAAAATAATACTGGACATAATGGAGCATTGTGCTGGTTAATCTTTTTAAATCAACTGGTTAAAAACTTCGGTGACATGACCTTAGGAAAACTTGGGGTTCGCCCATATGGTTCTCCAGAATCCTCTGGTCAACCAAAACAAATGGGACAAACTCCTCATCAAGGGACATCTCTCCAAAAATTCTTACAGAGTTGGTGATTAGAAGAAATAATAGTCTTCAATGATATCAATTTCAGAACAACCACTTGATTGACTCCAACTCAAGGGAACTCCTTCCATGGAAGGTTTTCTGGGGTGAATGGCAATTTTGGCAATCGAATGCTCAAAAGGAAAAGAAAAAGGTTACAGCTGCAGTTGGAGAAGAGAATCTCAAAAATAGTCATTCAAAAGAGAGACTGAAGAGTCTACCATAGCTTTGGAGAATTAAATAATTTGTAGCTCTGATCAACATACCAAGTTCAAGAATTCCACCAGCAGATTTCCACCAGCAGTCCTGGCACAGACAAGGCAAACCATAGCCAAAAATGTGCCATAATGACCTCACATTTGCATACTTAAGCGCACAGCGATGAGAGAAAACCCAGGTGTTAAACACCATCCCTGGCAGTTAGTAGTGATGACTAATCACAGACTGTAGTGATTCCAGGAATGACCCCGCATGGACTGTTATTATATACACACATGCACATGGATAAAAATAATCTGCAAGCCTATTGTGTTGTTACCCTATCATTAAAGACAGAAAAAAACAACATGAAAAGAAAAACAGGAAAAGTTGTGAAAGTGACATTTGTCATTGAATATACAAAGGCAGTGAAATAAATAAATAAATATTGAACAATAGAAAAGAGGGAACAAATGGAAGTGTTTGTGGAACACTGGTGTGTGTCAGAGAAAACGAGAGAGACTGAAGGATTTGAAAAGCAATGGAGTGTGGAGGAGTGAGGGATGGGGCAACATCTTTGTCATCCGTGCAGACCACACATGAAAACCAGACGTGTTTTCATATTGACATGTAAGGAAAAGAAATATTGAGAGCCTTAAGCCTCTTCCTTGTGAGGACTTTCCGTAAACATAACGATAAGGTAGCTAATTAATGTTATGCCTAACCCTAACCTTAACGTCTGTAACCTTTTTTATGGAGACCAGCAAGATGTCCTCACAATGTCAAAATATATTTTCCTACCCTCGTTGGGACTTTTGGACTACCAAGCTTTACATATATTCATCTTTTGTTTCACTACACTATATCAAAGCTTTTTTCATGTTAATCAACTAAAATTAAATTACAGTTCACTATATTATCAGGACGTAGATATTCTTACAACCCTACTACACATTTTATTACATTCAAGTGTTTTTATAAAGAATACAAATTATTTTCTGTAATAAAATTATTTTCCTTTACATTATCCGAATAGAGTGATGTGTTTTTTCATATATATATTCAACAAAAATATTATCACTTTAACATTTTGCCCCATGCAATATGTACATAAGTATATACAGAGAAGATTCTGTGCTAATAATGCTAGAGGGTGAAAGGTGAAATGCAATACGCAGGCTATAATGGCAGTCATTTGTGACATAAGGACAATGCGCCACTGAAAACTTTCACTGAATTGCTTGGTCTTTCTAACTGCAGACTGTGCATCCAGGAACATCATTCCGTGTGGCACTGCTTTTAAATGAAGGCTCTGATCTGGAAAACTGAAAATAACTTCCTGGGAGCACAGCCAAGATGATCGCCCAGTGGTTAGATAGATATCCAAATTATAACATGATGTTAGAAACATGTACAAGATGTTTGAATGGTCTGGTTTATAATCTTCATAATAAACTTTACAATATACCATAGATAATTCAGAGTGACAAGCCATACGGTGGTATAAACTGGTATTTTACTCAGCCAATCTTCCATTGCTAATGTGCTCTACCCCCTGCCCACCATCCAACTTATCATCCTAGCGGAAATTAGCCAAAAGAGAAAGGAAAGAGTTAGAGGGATTGTGGCCTGCTGTTAAGAGTCATCACTGCTGAACCATGAACAGTAGTGAAGAGAGAGGGCTACCACCCACAGAATAAGAATACCACACACACACACACATACACACAGGCCTGGGAGAGCCGTTTTCCAGAGTGAGAACAGATGGAGAAAGCAAAACACTCCGCTCTCTTTAGCACCTCTGTGTTTAAGCCCTGAACTCGAGCGACCTCCAGGCATGCAGCTAACGCTCTCTGTGCTTCTGATGCAGAGAACACTTCTTCTGCTAACACTGAATGAGTACTACAGCTGTTAAATGCTGACAATACTGATAGTGATATATGACAATAATATTATTAGTAGCAGTTATAGTACTATGGTTCCTGCAAGGCCCATTATTAATGCTAATAATTGAATTACTGATTACATAAATTATACTACAGATTTCCCCCTTTCCTTTTTTTTTTTTTTTTTTTTTTTTTGCAGGGTTTAATGTAGTTTGCTTACAAGAGGAAATCCTTTCAAATTCAAGCCAACTTTTTTTCCCAGGCAAGCTATTCACATTGGCTCCGACTGCTGCTTTCCTTTTACATTCTCTGTTAAAATCCACAGAGTGGAGACATGCTAAACATAAATGTAGCATATCTGAGGACCTCACACAAACACACACAGGTCCTATTAACGTGGCACTCAAACAAACACAATGCCGAACTCAACTTGTGACTCTGCTCATCCCAGCAGGATAATTTAACCCCAGCTCAACTTACCGACCCACACAGAGAGCTTTAATGGTATCAGTGGAATGGCCTACATGCAATGAAATATCTCTCATCTTGATTATGATGTTGTGCGAGTGACTGATAAATTAGCTCTTCTTTTACTACTAAGCTGAAATAACAGACCTGCACTGATGCATAGTCGAGAATTCTAAAATGCTGTGTGTGTGTGTGTGTGTGTGTGTGATGGATGCATGTGCTGATGTACTGGGCTGCAGCCACACAGTGCTGGTCACGGATCAGTGCAAATGCTCACTTTCCTGAAGGAACAAATATTATCTTTCCAAAGTGGAATGCTTACAAAGAGCACATGGACACTCTGGGTTCTAATACCCCCCCCCCTCCCGCGCACACACACACACTCATTCTGTTATAAGAGCCAATCGGTACCACCTGACAACAAAAATGCGTTAATCAATGCACCTGACCAGCAAACTTGCACCATTAGCCTGTACAGAATTGAAATCTTTATCAGAGAATAAGAGATAACATGTTCTTAATTAGTGCATGTTTCCAACCGTGTCTGTTGTGCCCATAGGGCTAGCACGCTTCCTTCCCCCTAGTGTGTTTGTTCACTAGAGGGTGTTTCACTGCACAGATGGGTTAAATGCAGAGGTAAAATTCCTGTGTGTGCATGCACAGTAGGTTAATCACTTTACAAGTAATATCATCCTATATGCCACAGCACTGTTGAATTCTTAACTCTGATTGGTCAGTAACAACAACTTAAATGCAAATCCCTAGGTATGAGTAGGGCTGGCGCAAATACAATTTTTTGAGCTCAGAATATTCAGCACTGATGTTCTGCAAATCTTTAAAGCCTCTTAAGATAAAAAAAAAAAAGGATTAAAGTACGAAAAATAAAATAAACTGCAGGTAATATGTTCGTGTAACTTTTAGTCATTCCATTTTTATTTCAGAAAAAGAAATTTAAGAATGAAAATTGATTTTAATCCTAATAAAAGAAACAGAGAAATAAGTTATTTGTGTCCCAGTAGTCATTGTGCTCCATCACAAATGTGATTTTCAAACTTAATTGAACTGCATTTAGGCAATGCATCTAAATATTAAAAGTCCTTTGGTATTAAGGAAACTTTTGTTTGGCATTGTATAAATCCGTACCATGTAATTACCTACCTACCACCTACTGTCATCTTAAAAAGTCTCTGAAACATGTTTGTCACATGGCATAACACTTTGTCTATAATGTTTATTTATGCCAGGTTCAGACTACACAATATTTTTGTCTTTCACTATGTTGCATAATGGGCAGGACACTGCACAACACTGCACAACGTTCTCACACATACACTTCGTACTCTTGCACGAGTTCATAGGTCGTCAGGGAGGCATGTCATAAAGCTTATTGCTACAGACGTGCTGTGTGTGTGATGCTGGTGATCTTGTGTACAGAAAAGGTAAAGAAAAAGAAGAAGAAAAAAAAATATTGTTGACTCGTTCCTTTGTGTCATATAAAGGACATTATGGGCTGTATATCCTGTTGGCACATCTTAGCAAACTTTCCCTTAGTCTGGGCTGAAATCATGTAGTCTCATCCCAGCATTAGGTTTGTAATGTTGCCTTTGTAAAGTTTTGTACCAGAGCTCAACATATTTACATAGTACATATTTTTAAAGAATGCATTTGTGTCTAAAACCAGAATACTCCAACACACACAGGGTGCTGTTACTTTTGGGTACTTACCTTGTTCACTTACCTTCAGCTCTTGCTTACTTGCTCAGATGACGCACTCTTTGCTAATATTCATTTCAAGTTGTTGAGTATAATAAGGCTGTTGAGTAATGTTGCATGCTTTCAAAAATGCAATTTTGACATAAAGCAATCATTCAGCTATTATCTTTTTTCCTTTAAGGACCTTGTTACTAAGTTGTGGTCATGCATTAGGATCTCTTTCCTATGCATTACTAAAGCATAGCCATTCATCTTTTTTATGTCAGGATGTCCCCACCTTGGCTGTTGTTGTGGCTCAAGCATGAGAATACAGGTTATTTTTTGATTTTATACTGCTGTCTCACATGTACTGGAGTCTAATTTGTTTTACATCATTTCATATCTACTGCAGTTCTATCTGTGTCTTTGTTTCTCCAAGGATCTTAATTTGTTGTCAATTTATGCCATGTTATTGCTACTGATGCCTACCAACTCCTGGAGACTTTTCATGAATAATTATATACCGTTACTTTATAGTGATTTCTGACAGTGTGAACACCAATATCATGAGTATGACAAAAGTGTGATCAAAGTGAGTAAGATTACAGTGATTATAGTCAATCATCACTTTTTTTATTAGATCATTTTTATTTAACATAGATTAATTTCTCATTTTCACCATTAGGGGGTGACAAAGTACATGAATCAACATTGGACCTGAAGATAAATGAATGCATTTGATGTATAACAAATTCTCCCTCCCTCCCACATACAAACATTTACTAAGAGGCCCACATACATGACTTACTGTGACAGAACAAAAATATCTTAATGAAAGATTGTAGACAGGTATGTACTTTATGCGTTATGGGTATTGACCCCAGATGGCAATTAAGTTTCTGTGAGCGAAAGCCTTGACCAATTACTTTATTGATTTATATTTCCATAAATTTATGTATATTTTGGACCCATCTAACATTTTAAATGGTAGCTAAAGAGGCTTATAGTAGACCAGTAAAGATTGGTGTTAGGAGTCAGAGGCTGAGTGCTAAGGGCAGCTGCGCTAAAAGTGTCAGGAGCAGCTGAAAAAGCCGAGTGTGACTGTATATATATATACAGGGGTTGGACAATGAAACTGAAACACCTGTCCTTTTAGTGTGGGAGGTTTCATGGCTAAATTGGACCAGCCTGGTGGCCGATCTTCATTAATTGCACATTGCACCAGTA